>JAWQFJ010002339.1:145000-187567 GCA_034096865.1 Theodoxus fluviatilis
GCAGTGTGGTGTGAAGTGGTGTGGAGTGCTGTGGAGTTGTGTGGTGTGGTTTGAAGTGGAGTGGTGTGGAGTGGAGTGGTGTGGAGTGGAGTGAGTGAGTGAGCGAGCGAGCGAGCGTGTGAGAATACATGTATGTGTGTGCGTTCGTGTGTATCTGGAAGTACAAGAAACATTTCCAACATAATAGGTTCACCATAAATCCACAACTGCCACATGTCAAATACAGGTGTGAAGTAAGAAAGCACTATACTTTTACCATTCTCATTTACACCGCCTTGGTGTACTTTTTTTCATCTCCAGAAATTGAACAAAGTGTGGCAGTTTTTTTAATATCGAAATACGTTTTGCATGTTTCCACACCTCTAGAAGATTAACACACTCACCTTCTGACTAAGAATGTTATTACTCAGGTGGATATCCATCAGTCAGAGATTGCTTATGATAAGCTACGTTACACAAGTACCAAGAAGTAACAGATTCGTTGGCAAGCTGACATTTATATCATACTTTCAACCTTGTCTTTCTCTGTTAAGTCGAGTGATTACTTGATTGTGTGAACTGCCAACAGCAGCAAACAAGATGAGTCGCTAATAGCGGATCGGATACGAAGATAACCGACTTTTGCTTTCCCAGGAAACTCATCGCGTTTCTACCTATATAAGTCCGTCATTTCACTCAAACCAAAATAAAGCACAGAAGCTTTGCCCTCAGAAAGTCCTCACTCGACGCACCTTTTCTTCGACGATCGACAACGTTGTGAAGTAGCAGTCATGGCTGAAGCACGAACGGCAGAAGTGAAGCAGGCTGTAGACATGGAACAGGTGGAAGACTTCTCGCCAGAGGCAGATGTGAAGTCGGAGTCAGACGCCATGCCAGAGGCAGACATCAAGCCAGAGGCAGATGTGAAGTCAGAGGCAGATGTGAAGTCAGAAGCAGACTTCTCGCCAGAGGCAGATGTGAAGTCGGAGTCAGACGCCATGCCAGAGGCAGACATCAAGCCAGAGGCAGATGTGAAGTCAGAGGCAGATGTGAAGTCAGAAGCAGACGCCATGCCAGAGGCAGAAATCAAGCCACAGGCAGATGTGAAGTCAGAGGCAGATGTGAAGGAGGAGACAGACATCAAGCCACAGGCAGATGTGAAGTCAGAGGCAGATGTAAAGTCAGAAGCAGACACCATGCCAGAGGCAGATGTGAAGGAGGAGACAGACATCAAGCCACAGGCAGATGTGAAGTCAGAAGCAGACACCATGCCAGAGGCAGATGTGAAGGAGGAGACAGACGTCAAGCCAGAGGCAGATGTGAAGGAGGACACATACGTGAAGACAGACAATGAGGCAGAGACGCCAAAGTATGGAGACTTCATTGGACCCGATGCCAAGTACATCAGGCTTATCTCTAGTGACGGACACGCATTCATCATCAAGCGCGAGCTTGCCATGGCAGCCACCACCATCAAAAACATGACGAGCGGACCAGGTAAGAACTGATGACGACATGTTTTGTAATGCCTAGAGCAAGCCATTGTACTGTGAGTACGGAAGAGAGGATAAAGACGTTGTTGTACTCCTTGGTCGAGGTCCTCCGTAGATATGTAGGGAAAATGTAGTCAAGCAAATGCTCGGTGTTGTGTTGTTGTTTCTTTTTCATTTACTGCGGTATATAATTTGACGTCCTCGTTTCCGAGTTAATTTTCTAGTTTTGATCGTTTTAGTGCCGAAATTGCATTTCGGTGTTAGAGACAACCAATTTATTCTGATCACTCTGTTAGATGCCTCCTCACTCGGAGCTTTCAGCTGTAATTTGACAGTCTTAAAAAAAATCACTGGTATATTTAGTACAGAGACAAGGCAGTTTTTCTTGTAACAGTGCTTGTTAAAGTTCCTTCATTGCTAAATGAAAGCGTAATTTCAACTGTGTTAACCCGATGTCTCTAACCGTACTAGCTTTCATGATCAATGTCTATTTTCAGGAGCATTCAGGGAGAATGAAGTGAATGAAATCAAATTTGATTTCATTTCGTGAGTTCAACCTTTCATATATCTTAAAGTATATTTTCTCACCAGACTGCACAGTGCTCTCTCTCTCTCTTTCTCTCTCGCTCTTTCTTTCTATCTATCTATCTATCTATCTATCTATCTATCTATCTATCTATCTATCTATCTATCTATCTATCTATCTATCTATCTATCTATCTATCTATCTATCTATCTATCTATCTATCTATCTATCTATCTATCTATCTATCTATCTATCTATCTATCTATCTATCTATCTATCTATCTATCTATCTATCTATCTATCTATCTATCTATCTATCTATCTATCTATCTATCTATCTATCTATCTATCTATCTATCTATCTATCTATCTATCTATCTATCTATCTATCTATCTATCTATCTATCTATCTATCTATCTATCTATCTATCTATCTATCTATCTATCTATCTATCTATCTATCTATCTATCTCTCCTTCCTCCACCCGAAAAGCCAGGTCACCTAATCGCATTTTGTTTGTATATTTGTTTGTCTGTGTAATTGTTTGCTTGTACGTTTGTTTGTCTTTTAATCGTCGCGGGTGTCTTGCTGTGTTCTTAATATTTGCCATGATGTTTTGATTTTTGTGGGGGTTTGGGGGTTGTTTGTTTTTGTTGATGAGCCTTGTACATTGCTTCACTCTGGCAATCTTTAAAACTGGAAAATAGTTTCTTGAGACACAACTCCTGTTTCTTCTTTCTTAGTTCAACTCTCACATTATTTTGTATTGTTCGGGCGACACACTATGTCATTGCATTACATAAATGAAGATGACTGCGAGATGGTTGTATCATGCCGAACGTCAAAGACATCACGGTAGTCTTCCGGATAAATGTCCAGATCCTTGTAAAGATTTGCTTGAGAGAATTTGAATTCTTCACCACTGATTCCCTTGATCGACGATAGACAACTTATTTTCTGTGTCTTCCTGGCGCTGCCTAGCGGTGTTCAAAACCGGACTTTTCTCATTCTGCCTGCGTTGCTCTAGATATACACGAAACTTGTTTATTTCAGGTTCTAATCTCAGGTTCTGTCAACTGACAAATAGAGGTTTGCTGTTCCATCCGGTTTATTCAGTGCTGTATCTGCTTTGCTCAGGTCCCAAGCGCTGAGGAAGGTCTGCGATTGCCTCGTGTACAGGGACTGCTACACAGGAAAAAGCAAAGCAATTCTCGAGTTTCCCATCGAGGCAGACATTTCCCTGGAGGTGCTTTTGGCGGCCAACTTCCTGGACTGCTGACCTGTCATCTTGCTCCTGTTTCTACTCCACTCCTCGAGTGTATAATTTATATAGATTTTCCCATCATAATATCTTCCATCGAGTGTTTGTTTACATGAAAATAAAAATGCTGCCGCTCATCCGCTCAGCTGCATCGTGAGAGCTGACTCTCTGTGTTGGAAGCGTGTTGTTGATGTTCGCGCGGGGTTCAGACCTGTCCACCTGGCAGTTGCTACAGCGTTCAAGGCACTCGAGTCCACTAGAGACTTCGCCTACAGGCGAAAGTGTCTCTAGCCCAGTTGACATCACGTGATGGAAGGTTTTCGTCCGAAATATGCATGAGGAGGTCAAACGAGAGGCTTGTGGGATAGCCGATTTGCTTCCTGACATACGCCGTTAAAGTAGATCTAAGACTTTCGCACAAAACTCTTAACCTACTCTTGTTCAGGCAATAAACAAGCGTTTATTCGATACAAAAAGTTGTGTTGAAACGGAGACAAGTTTTGACATCTGAATGATTTCTGTAAAACGTGGAGAAAAAATAGTATCAGAACGAAGTATTTTTGGGCGCAATGCTGTAATGCGAAGGGTCAAGTCTATTACGCATTCATTGCGAACTGTGCCAGAGTCAATACTGACTCGGGCTCACAGAATGTGACGAGTCCAGTGCTGCAATCCCTACCAAGCTCCTTAACTCTCATTGCTATTTACAACATCAAGAGCAAAGCAAAGCTGAAGAGAAAGCTAATGCTGGTAATGGTGAAGCTCAAACGTGGGTCAGTCATCCACAATCCGCTTTTTTTCCTCTCAAGGAGTTGGTATAGTGTTGTTAAGACACGGAGAGGATACGCTTGCTCGAGATGAAATATGAGATTTTCGTACAAGAAAGTAGTAATTTTAATTTGTGTGTGTGTGCGTGCGAGAGAGAACGAACCAACGAACTGTATATTACAAGGGTAGTGAATTAGGCAGTAGTGCCTTTCTTGCATTCAGTCCGTGAGGCAAACTATTCAAGTGTAGAAGGAGATATATATAGATAGATAGATAGATAGATAGATAGATAGATAGATAGATAGATAGATAGATAGATAGATAGATAGATAGATAGATAGATAGATAGATAGATAGATAGATAGATAGATAGATAGATAGATAGATAGATAGATAGATAGATAGATAGATAGATAGATAGATAGATAGATAGATAGATAGATAGATAGATAGATAGATAGATAGATAGATAGATAGATAGATAGATAGATAGATAGATAGATAGATAGATAGATAGATAGATAGATAGATAGATAGATAGATAGATAGATAGATAGATAGATAGATAGATAGATAGATAGATAGATAGATAGATAGATAGATAGATAGATAGATAGATAGATAGATAGATAGATAGATAGATAGATAGATAGATAGATAGATAGATAGATAGATAGATAGATAGATAGATAGATAGATAGATAGATAGATAGATAGATAGATAGATAGATAGATAGATAGATAGATAGATAGATAGATAGATAGATATAGATAGATAGATAGATAGATAGAGAGAGAGAGAGAGTTTAATTCCAGCAAGAATTATACACGTACAAACTCTGAAACATACTAAAATGCGCATAGATAGTATACCAGACAAACATAACTACAATAACATATATATATACAAACAATATTCTAAACATCCACATATTACAAACAAATAACGTACCTGTAGGCCGCTGTCTCTTGATGTACCCTCCCTCCCTTACATCCACACCCCCGATCAGCCGGAACCCCTCCAACAGCTCAGCCAGGGGTGACCTGAAGTAGCATGTGTGAAGAATGCAAAAAGGACACACTTTTAGCCATCGCATTGGCCAGACGTCACATGAAAGCGTGGGAAATTATGTTGTAGGATGATGACTGAGAATAATGCACATTTTGTCTTTGAACATCGGCAATGACTAGATACATTTTATGTCATCAGGCAGTGAATTCCACAGAGCTGCCCCAGAGAAAGATAAGCTCCATTTGAACAAATCGATGCGTAGCTGAGGAAGGAGAAATTTGTCATGTCCTCTGAATGATGACTGCTCAAATAGGTTATTTATATAATTTAGTACTCAGCCATCTTTTATCTTTTTCACAAGCACACACTTATCGAATTGCAGATGGAGGGGGAAAATGTATAACATTTATATTTTATTTTCAGTGCTGAGAGATTTATTTGGGATCATAAGCTTAGAAGCTCTTCTGTATAATGAATTAACTCTCTTCAAATTAGCTACACTACAATTATCCTACAAAGGTGATGCGTGATTGATGTGTGATAAGATGTGGGCACTGAAAAAGATTACGCAGGTTCCCGTGTCTACAATGTGCCTGAGCTTTTATAGTAGAAAAAGATTACTTGATATATTCTTGCACATCAGATTTATGTGTGCATTCCAGTTTAACTGTTCGTCAATCATCACTCCAAGCACTTTGTGTTCTTTTCACCTTTTCTATCGGCACTGCATCACGTGAGAGTGGGAGTGACAAGGGAGGTATTTGATATTTATGCCTTGTGGTTATCACCATATGCTTGGTTCTGGATGAGTTGAGAACCTAATGGTTTGAAAGACACCAGCAACATATTTCATCAAGACTCTCTTGACGTTTATCTGCCACAGCTTCGGTTGAGTTGTCCGAGGTAGACAGCTTTGTATCATCTGGAAACATGTCACATGAGATCTTTCTACATGTGATATGCAAGGGTAGGTCATTTATGAATAAGCAGAATAAAAGGGGGCCTAGTACAGAGCCCTGTGGGACATTTGCTTTTAGAATACCATACGTGGAAAAGTATCCATCGAATTGGACACATTGCTATCGACTATCCAGGGATTACTGAAAAAATGTCACTGTCGTGTGACCATTATAAACGAGCCAGTTTATCCAAAAGTATGCCATGATGTACCATGTCAAAGGTTTTTTTTTACAAATCTATAGGAAGACAGATCCTATCACTTGTCAGATGTTTATGGCGTGCAGCCAGATGTCTATCAGATGCGATAATGCGGTACGGCAGGAATGCTTTGGTCGGAAGCCGGATTGAAGGGGGTGATGAAGATTGTGCCGATCAAGAAATGCCAACAGATGTTTGTGAACGTGCTTTTTAATTGGATTTGATAATATTGATAGAACTGATATGGGACGGAAGTATTCTAAATTGTGTGTGTGTGTGTGTGTGTGTGTGTGTGTGTGTGTGTGTGTGCGTGTGTGTGTGTGCGTGTGTGTGCGTGTGTGTGTGTGTGTATGCGTCCATGTCCGCGGCCGTGCATACGTGCGCGCGAATGTATATGTGTGTGTGCGTGTGTGTGTTGCGTTTATATGTTTGCCAACGGCAGTGAAGCTTGTACTGTTTTCAACTAGCTGACTATTCTAAGTAAATAGCGTTTACTAAAACTGTCATCACGTACAGATTATCTACATTATCGTAGGTCGTATCTACGCTCACTGCAGATTAACGGCTGCAGTTTCAAGTAAACGTCAGCATATTTATGCATCTTTTTTATTATCGTGAGAATGTGTTGATGCGTTCACTTTTCCATGGAATCTGAGGATGAAATACATGTGTCTTCTGCATGAATGACCGTGCGTAAGAAACAATGCTGTAGTCGGCCATACAGGGTTTTATTTGCTTGAGTTGAGAAAACTCATCAGCGCACTATACATTGCTGTATTAACATAATTTCCTCTATATGCATGTTGGTTTCTCTGGAATATACATGAAGGATGGATGGATGGATGGATGGATGGATGGATGGATGGATGGATGGATGGATGGATGGATGGATGGATGGATGGATGGATGGATGGATGGATGGATGGATGGATGGATGGATGGATGGATGGATGGATGGATGGATGGAGTTATACGGCCTATCAGCCTTGTAGGTTATATAAGGTCATTAAGCACGAAAATCACTAGAACAGTTTAGAGTAAACGCAAATCAAGTCACGGTGTCCCTAGTTATTCGCCTCTTACGAATCGCGTAGGGAGACGCGGTGAGTCAATTCTTACCTCGAAACCACAGGGGGACATGAAGGAAGGAATACTATTGTGGCTGAAGTATGTCCTTTTTGTTCCCCCCCCCCCCCCCCACTTTAGCCTTCTTTCTTCATATACAGTCACAATCGCGCATGCCTGAACCCAATGGGTGCACCATTAAAACGGGATTTTGGAAGAAGCTGCCAAAGGTAGGACAAAAGACTCTTCAGAAATGCAAATGAGAAAATTCAGTTTGGACAGAACTGCAGTCTGAAAATGTTGTCGCCATTGTAAGGAAACCCGGGTCGGCACGTATATGAGTGATGTTCAATGTGCGGGAAGTACAGCCTGCCTTGACCTCTCACCAATTTCGGTTTTGGCCTTCAAAATTCAGTCCTAAAGTGGTTCAGGTCCTATCTTTCAAGCGGATGACACTTTGTCACTGACAACGACATCCCATCCCAATAAATCTCCCTTATTTTTGGCGTTCCTCAAGGCTCAGTGCTGAAACCTGTCCTGTTCATCTGACTGAACTTATCGATGGACATTCCGTTCTACATGAAATGTTTGCCGATGACACTCAGCTTCAGAATTCAGCCATTCCCTCAGAATATGACAAGAAGACCACTTCAATGCAGTCTTGTATTGCTGAAGTTGAACTCTGGATGTCCACCAACAAGTTGAAACTAAACTGTGAGAAAACAGAAGCCACCGTTTCACCAAACTCACTCCTACCTCCCTCACTCTTCCTCCTTCTATCAGTTGAACATAAAGTCGTGTAAGTAACCCGGGACCTATTGTTATTTTGTTTTTGTGGATCCCTGTAACACCAGGTTACAAGTTGGCTTTAAGGTAGGAAATAACATTTCATCCAGCCACATGCCTCTCGAAATAGGTATCTGTAAAGACAGTGTCCGTCCTGACAAGTACAGCAGGGAAAGAGTGACGAAACTCATTTGGGATGACAACAAAGCTCACCTAGTAAAACAAAATTTACAAACAGCTGAATTTCAAACAAGACTTAACCAAATCTCCCAGATGATTGATAATGATGTTGATATGGCACTACCTGCTTTCGCTCAAACGCTTACTTCTAATGCAGAATGTATGCTCCGTAATGTTATATAGGTGCACAGTAAGGAAGAGGTTCTCCTGAGTGGTTTGACCTTGAATGCCGTTATTCTAAACAAAATGCAAGACAGGCTTTGATACAAGTCAGAAATAGCTGCTCAGAATATAATAGGAAACAATATGTAGAACGTAGGAACCAATACAAAAACTTACACGAGAAAAGAAGGAAAACCACAAGAGAATGACATGCCATACCCTAGTTAACAGTATACGCAATTCCGCAGCATTCTGGTCACTCGTTAGACGCTGTAGCACCAGACGGCCAAACCCCCCTTTGATAGACTTAAAAGACTGGAAAATGTATTTTGAAGATCTACTTATCCAGAACAAAAGAGCAATGTGTACAGATAAAGAGTGCATATTCGTTCAACATGATGAGCTCGATGCTGCAATTAGTGAAGAGGAAATAAAGTGCGCTGTAGCACGGATAAGCCATAAGAGAGCTCCAGGCATTGATGATGTTCCAGGAGACTACCTGAAGCTAGCATCAAACTATGTATCACCCTTTCTTACTGCTCTTTTTAACGCCATTTACGAAAATCAACAATTTCCCAAAGGCTGGAATAAATCAATAATCATACTCCTGCACACAAGAGAAGATAGGCTAAACCCTGCTAACTACAGAGGAATATCCTTACTATATGCAGTGTGAGTAAGGTTTTTATATCTGTCCTGACTAATCATTTACGCGTCTGGGCAGAGGAAAACAATAAGTTTTGTGTTGAGCAGGCACGTTTTCGTAAAGACCATTCAACCATTGACCACATTTTTACACTTTATTGCATGGCTGTCAAAAACGTGTATGGGGGTGGAAGAGGAAAATTGTATGCAGCTTTCGTTGATTATCGAAAAGCCTTTGACTCCGTGAACAGGAGTTGCCTCTGGACAGTTTTGGGAAAATTGGGTCTTTCAACCAAATTTTTAGATATGGTGAAAGCTGTTTATTCACACGCACAAGCCTGTGTGCGATGGAATGGTACATTGTCTAATGTTTTTGATTGTCCCGTTGGTGTAAGGCAAATGAGTCCCCGATAATGTGTTGCCTATATATGGAACACATTGCAGAGTACATTCGCAGATATGAGCGACATGGTGTGCAACTTCTGCCAGGGTCGGTTGAGATTTTTTCGTTAATTTTTGCGGATGATGTTGCACTACTTTCCACCACACCAGCAGGGTTGCAACACCAAATAGACTATCTGTACTATGTGTCTAGTGAACTTGGCCTAGCCATAAACACTGAAAAACAAAAGTAATGGTATTTCGGAAAGGAGGAATCCTGGGCCGAGGCGAAAGGTGGAACCTGGGTGGCGCAGAATTGGACGTAGTAAACCAATATAAATACCTGGGTTTTATATTTACAACCAGGTTGTCAATAACGTCTGCCCTTGACCTCCAAGTGGTGAAGGCCAAGAGAAAAACAGTTCAACTACTCAAAACCATGTGGAGTCTTAACACTCTAAATACAAATGTATTTTTCCGATTATATGATGCCCAGGTGCAGCCTTCCTGCTCTATGGCTCGGAACTGTGGGGACTAGATAGAAGACTGTGCATAGAAAGAGCCCATACGTTTGCATGTAAACGAGTGTTAAATATTGACATTAAATCATCCAGCACAATGTGCCATGGCGAATTGGGTAGATACTCTTTATACATGAACACTATAATACGAGCAGTGAAAGTTTGTCTTAGACTGTGTAAGATGCCAATTGACATGCTGCCCAAACAGGCTTATTTGATGTTATTTGAAAGAAACTGTCCTTGATAAGTTTAACTAGAATAAATCAGTCGAAATGTGCTTAGCAAAACATGGTTTCTCTTACGTGGTGTTAAACAGCGGGACAAGTAACGATAAAGGCTTCACTAAATCACTCAAACAAAGATTATGCGACTGTTAATGATAAGAATGGAGCTCACAAATTGCGAGTAGTGATCGCTTTACCTTCTACAGTTCATTAAAACGGGAATTACAGATGTAAAAGCTATTTGACATTTATTAACATTAAAAAGTTCAGAGATGCTTTTATCCGATTCCGACTAGGGAACAATGCCCTCAAAGGGAATGTGAGGAGTTCAGACCAAAGCCCTGATATAGACTGCCCATTCTGTAAGGAAACTGAGGATGAAAGTCAGTTTCTGTTGCGCTGCCATGTATACAATGACCTCAGAAAACAATATCTTTTAAACATATACAGAAGTTAAAATATAGATATGAGGCACAACTAATGGAGGGATGTGACAAAAGAAAAACATGTTATATTGCAATGTATTATATTACGGGTACAAAATGCGTCTCGAGAAATGAGAACATTCTCCTGACAATGTGAATGGACAGTTAACATGAAATGGGGGTGAAACAAACTACGCAAGCAAAGAACAATCTGCTTTGACCAAATTATATTTTCTATATGTTGTTGTATTAAAGATGCTCAAGCAGCTACGGACTGCATTAAAGTATGAGAAAATGTACACATTTGACAGAACCTGTTGTATCAAACTCTTTCTGGCTTCCAAATCACTTTGTAACCAGTGTATACGGTTGTACGTTTCAAATAAATCTCTCTCTCTCTCTCTCTCTCTCTCTCTCTCTCTCTCTCTCTCACACACACACACACACACACACACACACATACACACACATACACACACACTCACACACACACACACACACCACACACACACACACACACACACACACACACACACACACACACACACACCTCCTCCAATTTGTTATAGACATATCAATTTATATATACAAGTGTTCTGATACAGAGGCGGTGAACTACCATGGGATCATACCTGCATTGCTGTATGAATATGATTTTCATGCCGCCTCGATGGCTGCAATATAATACTTTTTAAAAAAAACATTTCCTGTACATATGAATATCTGAATGTTTTAACCTGATGTATATCAAGTTGGGTCGTCGGCCGAAATAAAGTCAGTCAGTCAGTCAGTCAGTCAGACTGTCTGTCAGTCAGTCGCTCTGTCTTTTCGAGTACCCGGCAAAGTCGAACGTGTTGATACGAGCTTCGCCAGTGCGTAACTGAATTGTGAATTATTCACTTCTTTTGGACTTCATAGAGCCAGAAACGTGTTGGATTGAAGACCATGTAACTGTAAGTCGATCTTACATACTTGCCTTGTGTGGAACGTTATATTGTTACTTTTATTTGAAATGACTGTTTGATGGGCCGCGCACTTCACGGCGGCCTTGCCGTTGGGTATCTGTGTGCCCGCCGTAATTGAAGTTGTGTCCGCCCTAAACGGACTCTACACATTCTATTCACATGGAACACGCAGGATGTGGGGAATGGCAAGACGTGTCAATCGGTCTGCGATGCAGCTCTGCTTCGCGTATTCAGTCTTCCCCTTGCATTAGGATAGATATAGAAGGTTGTTTACCCCCTTCGTGTTTATTCGCATTGTGCATTGTGCTGTTTCCGTTTGTGACAATGGAACGGTGCAGTGTTTGATACTTTACTGCAGATGCAACTCTGACAGTACTGTGGAAATAGCACATAACATTTGTTTATTTTTGCATTGAAACTGTGTACTGGTTTTGTGCAATGTAAACAGTGAACTTTGCTCATCTCAAATGGGTGTCGATTTGAACACGTATCGCCTTTGCATACGCCTGCACGCTTTTCGTGCAAGACGTGCTCCCAGAAATTGCATGTTGCATGAAAATTTGCAGCCAGGGCTGGGACGATGAGTACATGCCAGATGTTGAATCACCTTGCACGTGCACAACCATGTCTGCGGCTGTCTCGTTTTCGAGCAAGAGCAGTTTTCTTCCACTTTGTGCTGTTTGGTATTCTCACAGTTGCTTGTGTTTGCCAGCCAAGTTTTTCGATGGAAAATATCCATGACTTCAGACTTCATCTTTATTTCGGCCGACGACCCACAGTATAAAATTACACGATTATATTCATATGTGCACGTGTTTAAACAGCATCGAAGTTATAATGTATAGTGATGATTCAATGGAAAAGTGTATAGGAGACTTGATTATGTGTATAACGTGGAGTTGGATTTCTAAGTATTTACATTTACTTTTTACTAGTGTTCATGTTTAATGAACATATACATGTATGTACACGTTTTCGTTGAGTTATGGAGTAACAGTGGAAGAATGTATGTACATCATCGCATATCTACAGGGTCTGATATCATTTCAACCATTTGGTTGCGTAGTTTCACCTTCCTGATGTTATTACTGTCCAGCAATTTTGTCAGTCTCATATGATTTTCTCGTTATGTTTTTCTATGTATTTCTTTCGTGCTTCGCGATATGTGTTACAAACAAACAGAAAATGCTCCTCGTTCTCTGCTTCATTTCTACAGAATGGACAATTCATATTTGATGCTTCATCACTCTTATATCGTTTGTGTGTGTTTAGTTCACAGAGCCCAAATATAAATCTAATATAGCCATCTTGAAATTTCTTTATGTTCATATTATTCAGATAATGTTCGCATTCAAATTTACATGTATTTTTGTATCTTCTGTATACAGAGAAACACTCACTATAAATTCAGCCTGAAGGACCAGTCCTTGTAGAAGCAGTCTCAAAGTTTTTGATGAAGAGTTCACAGAAAGATTCTCTTATTTGCAGAACCGCCGCTTTTCCAGACATATGCAAAAACCATTTTTGACAGAAGGTCCTCTAAAGTATCAGACCAGTTATTTTTGCATATAGGTCAGCATAAGATACGCTTGCTTTGGGAGCCTGTCTCCCGGCATCTTGCGAAAATCTCCAGGACGTGTCTTCTCCCATTCTTTTGGGTGGTGATGTACATGCCATCCCAGGGCCTGACATGTACATGCAAACAGAAGCAAGCTGCTCCGCTTCGTCCTCGGAAGACATCAAGAGAATAGCTTCAGGCGAGCGATTCACTGGCGTTCATATGGAAGCAAAGGTTTCAGAAACTCGAGGCGAAGATGGGAAACAAAATCGAGCAACTAGAGAATGAACTGAGGAAACAACACGAAGTTGTAGCCGAGATCGTGGATTTGTGCGGACATATTAAAGTACTGAGCGCGTTGACTCCTTGAGCAGTCACGTACAATCACTGAATGACAACGTGAACCATCTCATCTCTGATGTTCAAGACTGAGTCAGAACCCAGGAAGATCAGCCGGACAAGAATGAATGTACAATGAAGAGGAACAACATCAAGCTCCTGGGCCTTTTTCGAGGGGGAGCACGAGACGTACTGGGCCTGTCTGCAGTCTGTGCTTCACCTGTTTCGTGAAACGATAACCTGGAATGAATTTGACGGAAAAAGACATTGTTAAAGTACAGAGACTGGGCTCACGGAGAGGAGGCTACCGAAACAGCCCACGCCTGGTGATTGTAGAGATGGCTACATTCCTCGACAAGTTCTTTCTCCTTTGGTTTGGACGGGAGGCATTTAGAAGTCGAGGGGTCAACATTACCAGCGAGCTGACAACCAAACAGACACAAACACTCAATGATATCCGTGAGCAAGGCCATGAGGCTTATTACAAAAGTAATAAGCTGTGGTTTCGTGACAAGAGGCAGGACATCAGGCAGAACATCAGGCAGTATGACAGGCACCAGTCGAACAAAGGTCGGAGAAGAAGAGAGCATCAGAATAACAAGCAGGCAGGGTGGGAATACCTTGGTCGTGCGAGCAACAATACCGTCACTGAGCCTGAGGGTACAGTGGTCTATGACGACGACCCGTGTGCTGTGGGAACCGGACATCTCCAGACAGAATACTGGGCCTACCCAGACCATGACTCAAGGGATCGCACCTTGAAAAAATCGCATCAGCGAGTCGCATTTCCGTGCATTCATGGAGAACGTAACAGTGAGTCCCATCTTGGGCAGCACCTCGGCGACCATCCAGCTCGTCAGGGAGTCGACGGACATCACTCGAGGGACAAATGGGAGCGCTTCCAGCCTGGAGATCCTTCCCGACATGCAACGAACGCCGAGGGCGAGACGTGGAGGAAAATCAATACGAAACTTTCCTCTAGGCCAAGTTCGCCCCTGAGACGAGCGAGTATGTGTGACTCTGACACTCTGCCTGACCACAGTTCAACAGACATTGAGCTGTGCAGTCACTACGATGAACCCCTGATGACGCCCACGGCAGCAGAAAACCATGCTTTAGACACTTGTCTATAGGATGGTGCCTGTCTCTTCTCCAGAGAAGATGGCGCAGAATCGTCCCCCGGCACGATGTTGTCTGGCGCTACTACCCCTGCAGTTGCAACAACGGTGGATGCAGCTACAATGGCCACTGCCTCTACGAAGAGACAGACATCCGTGCTTGACTGGGTGACAATCGTGCACAACCAGCCTCCAAGCACCGCAATAACTGATACTGTCATTGCGCCAAAGAACAGTGGTCCAGACACCCCATGGCATGACAGACTTCGACATACAGCAGCACCACGAGAGGCAGAACAAGCTCCGCGGCCTGACGCTGTGGCCCGCGCTCATTGCAGGAGATAGCGCATTGTCGCACAGGTACGAGCGCAGTGCCAAGTGTCAATGCGAGTTTGCTGCAATGGAATGTTGAGGGTTTGTTGTCGAAACTGTCAGAGCCAAGATTCCTTGAATACATACACCAATTTGATGTTTGCTGTATTCTGAAGACTTTCACCTCAGAGCTTTTGACTTTGCTATGATTCTTGATGACTACAAAGTGTCGCATTCCCCGGGGATCAAGCTTAGTACAAAAGGTAGAAACTCGGGTGGAGTGGCAGTGCTGATAAAGAAGGCATTGGCAGAGTTTGTGACAATATTGGAGACAAATTACGATAATATGATAGTTTTCAGAATCAGCCACAGTATCTTAAAGGGTTCAATTGTGATTGCTGCATATGTCCCACCCATAGACTCCCCATATTATTCTGATAGAAAAACCTCCTGTAGTATAACACTAATTGAGGACCTAATTCTGATATTCCAAGAAATGTTTCCAAATTCAGTTATTTTGATCTGCGGAGACCTCAATGCGAGAATTGCTGATTGGGATACCCTGCGAGAAGCTGATAGGGACGCTGATAGTATTGATCTTGACCTATTTAGTCCCAGCTGTCACTGCGCTTCTATCAGGGACAGGAGGTCACACGTCGACAAAATAAACAGATTTGGAAAAATATTGAGCACTATGTGCAAAATACATCATATTTTTGGTGCTACATATATGTACAGAGAGAGACAAATTCGGGCGATATACTTACATATCCGCTCATGGAAGCAACGTCATAGACTATGGGTTAGTAGTGGCTAATCATCTGCCCTACTCCATTTATCTAACCGTTAGTGCTTGCATGGAATCCGACCATATGCCTTTGGAGTTTCGATTTGGTCCAAAGAGATGGTCTTTAAATAATCCCCGCCTGATAAGATCGTATTCCAAATTGGTTTTGGATCAGAGCGAAAAGGACATTATTCTCAGTCGGATTTAAACTCAATAAATTTGATAAACTACTCATTGATCAATAAAGGAAAGCGACATTTCATTTGACTCGGCAATACACAAATTCACACAAGCTTTGGCAGGTTGTGCAGAGAGCATGCGAAAAGACGTTGGGGGCAAGGTTTTCCGTAAACAGCGCTCTTCATGGTATGACCTAGAATGCTGCAGGCAAAAAGAACAACTCTTGATTGCTCTGAAACGATACAGGACGATTATCAGATCGAATAAGTCAGTTGCAGAAAGAACCGTATATCTCTCCTTACGGCAACATAGAGAAAAGAAAAGGACCTATTTTGTCGAAGCCCGCAAAATTCTTATGAACAGCCATAAAGATTCACATATATTTTGGACTCTGATCAATAGGACTACCTGGCACTCTGCTCCTCAGACGAACATTCATATAGAGACATGGAAGAGACATTTCCAAAAGCTCTTCCACATTGATGGAAATTTGCTCCTCAGACGAACATTCATATAGAGACATGGAAAAGACATTTCCAAAAGCTCTTCCACAGTGATGGAAATTTCCAAGTTGATAATGATGATGGTGATAAAGTGAGTCATGATAAACTGGATGCCCAAATTAGTTCTGACGAAGTCAGGTTCGCCCTAAAAAAACTTAGATCATCAAAGGCTCCAGGTCTTGACGGAATACCCGGAGGATGCTTCAGAGTAGCGGGCGAGAGAATCATTCCTTTTCTGACTAAACTGTTTAATGCCTTGTACGATTCTTATTACTTCCACCAGACATGGTCGCGTTCTATCATAGTGCCAATACACAAGAAAGGAGATATCCAGAATCCCGACAATTACAAAGGCATTTCCTTATTAAATGCTATGTGTAAATCATTTACAGCAATCTTGACAAAACATGGTAATGGAGAACAAAATGTGTGTGGAGCAGGCTGGTTTTCGAACGCAGCATTCAACAATTGACCACGTCTTCACACTGTATTGTATGATTCTGGAGCATGTGTTTGGTGATAGGAGGGGAAAACTGTGTGTAGCTTTCATTGATTATAGGAAAGCCTTTGACTCTGTGAACCTCAACCAACTCTGGAACGTTTTAAAGGCTGCAGGTTTTTCAACGAAATTCACTCTCATGTTAAAGGCCATGTACAGCAAAGCACAAACCTGCGTTCGATGGGGTCATGTGCTATCGGACTTTTTCGATTGTCCAGTCGGACTGAAACAAGGGGTATTAGAGAGTTCTTCTATTTTCTTATTATACATCAATACAGTCGCAGATTACATCCGTAAAAATGGTAAACACGGAGTGCAGCTTGTACCAGGAATGATTGAAATAGTCCTGCTGCTTTTCAGATGGTGTTGTATTACTATCAACACCAGTTGGTCTGCAAAATCAAATTAATTATCTGGCACATCAACACTAGGACTGGCGATCAAAAAGGACAAGAAAAAGTCATGATATTCAAAAGAGAGGGTCGCGTAGCTACTGGAGAAAGTTGGTCTCTTAATGAAACAAAACTTGAGATAGTTATGAGTATAAATACCTCGGCTATGTATTCAC
This sequence comes from Theodoxus fluviatilis, assembly GCA_034096865.1. Taxonomy (NCBI): domain Eukaryota; kingdom Metazoa; phylum Mollusca; class Gastropoda; order Cycloneritida; family Neritidae; genus Theodoxus; species Theodoxus fluviatilis. The sequence goes on from JAWQFJ010002339.1 coordinate 162,417, forward strand.
AACTAAATTGTCCATCTTTGCCGCACAAGAAGATGTTGCAGTGAGTGGTAAAAAGAAATGTGTGCATATGCTTAAAGCACTGTGGAAAGTTCGAAGCACTGATACAAGAGTTTTCACCAAGTTGTTCAATGCACAGGTGCAGTCGTCACTGTTGTACGGAGCAGAGATATGGGGTCTCGAGAGACACGAAAAAATATAGAGTACATACTTTTGGGTGTAAAAGATTCATTGGTCTTGACCCTAGATCGCCTAATCGCATGATGTACAGAGATCTAGGAAAATTTCCCCTTTACATCAATAGCAGTTTAAGGGCACCGAAGTAGCCTACTGGTTGAGGCAATGCAGACTGAGTGAAGACAGACTTCCGAAGCAAGGGTATGTAATGCTCCAAAAAACATCCATTCCAGAAAAACGAAAGTGGTCTGACCTCGTTAAAAACTGTCTATTTAGATACGGTTTTGGATATGTATGGCTCAATAGTGGTGTCAACAATGAGGAACACTTCCTGCATACTTTCAAACAGAGATTGATGGACTGCTACTTTGCATGAATGGAATTGTGCAAATGTAAATAGCGAAAGATTTTGTTGGTATTCATCTTTCAAGCAAAATATGGGGTTAGAAGAATATCAAAACGTGATAAATATCAAGAAATTTCGAGACACTCTTATCCAATTCAGATTCAGTGTCAATGACTTGAAAGTTAACCAGAGATTCCTCAATGACAATGACGCACTGTGTCCATTTTGCGGATTTGTAGAAGATGAAGAACAGTTTCTCTGCCGCTGCGCAACATACAGTGACTTGTGTAAAATAATACCTTGCACATTGGTTACCTAAAAAATTCAACTTACCTAGGACTAGTGTGTGTACTACCATAATGCAGGAGCTAATACAAGAAGAACTAGATCTCTTGCTATGTACATCCATTGCACTTTCGAAACGCGGAAGCGTAAAATACTAGTAGGCAAGAATCCTGCATACTGATCAGCAGGTTGTTTCATGCTGTGACAATATCAGTGAGGATCATTATTCTTCTTGATATTAGATGCAATGGGCCAATTGCCTTTATGAATAATGTTCAGTTCAGTTCAGTTCTCTCTCATATTCTATTTCTAAGTCAATATCAACAAAGGGTACGCAAAGCGGCCTTGCATCATTTTACGTATGCCGTGCTGTGTATCGCTCTGGATGGTTTTGTCAGCAACAGCACTTTTAATAGAGCGATATATTCAGTCATGACGAATTGACACCAGTTGCTTGAGTGTAGACCGATGCGGCGTAAGCTCTATTTTTGAAAGTAGTTCTGGATTTTCCTGACACTGCGTCCTACATCTATTCTTAGCTCTTTGTCATCAGAGCTCCGTGTGCGCACACTTTCGATCTGGCCTAGTGACTGTTGCACTTTCGTCATTTGTGTAGTTCTTCCTGGGATTTTGATTATAAACACTCCCTTCTGAACAGTGTCGTGGTTCTCAAGTTTAGGAGAGTGACGTCCCGAGTGATGAAGAACGTAATAATTAGCTTTCGCGATGTGACGTCAGACGACGTCAGAATGTATCACTGACGTTAACGCGATTGAAATCTTGGTCGTGCAAATTGAAGCAGCCAGATAGATGGTATGCTTTTTACGTCACCTTGCGATGGAGAACGCCATGATGTACGTTGTTCTTCGGTAGTGACAGCCTATCCAGCGTCTCGTCGACGGAGGTATTTATTAACGCTTTTTGTCTGTTTTCCCTCTAGTAGATCTGATGCAAAGGCTGTTCGAGGATTTCTCATCAGTTGTCACATTTGGAACTTGGTGTACCAGCTGACTTCTCGCAAGACTGGGTCCGCTGAATATGGGCACGCCTATAAACGGACAGGAACGGTTAAAAATACTTAAGTCTCACATGTCATGCACAAAGGTTGACTGAGGTTCGCAGTCGCAGTCGCACGACTTGTTTTGCGCTAGTTGTCATTTCGAAATATCCGGCTTGCAAGGGTCGGATATTTCGCAATATTTCAAAACGGGATGTGGGTAATTGAAGTGGATGGTATGGCATAACGTTCATTTCCTTTCAACTCGGTCGGCATTGTTCTTCTTGTTGTTGACACTATTCATATTGTCTTCATTACTGACTGTTTGAATTCCTGCAGGCTACCACAACGACACTGACGACAGTAATGACCATAATAATAATGATGACATCGCGGTGACAGTGACAGTAATGGTGACACTATTGATAAGTATACTTGTAGTGATGGTGGAGGTGATGTCTTTATTGTTTTCACTACTGATAGCTGAGGCTGAAGAAAATTTTTTGTTTAATGTTGACGTTGAACTTAGCCCTTTTCAGTCATCGGATTATATTTTGAATGGAAGCCTCGACCGAATGTCTTGAGTTTGCTTTTATGCATGCACCCACGCCATTGTGTGTGTGTGTGTGTGTGTGTGTGTGTGTGTGCGTGCGTGCGTGTGTGTGCATGCGTGTAAGAGAGAAACAGACAGACAGACGGACGGACGAACGGATAGACAGACAGATACATGTAAATGGACAAAGACACACGCAGAGAGAGAGAGAGAGAGAGAGAGAGAGAGAGAGAGAGAGAGAGAGAGAGAGAGAGAGAGTCTTTAATTTGTTGTAGTGAGGAAACTACAACTTTCATACAAATCAGTATTGTAGATTTCATGGGTAGGCAATGTGACCGATGTGACCCGCATTGAAAATAATGTGAACCTCAAGTCAATGCTAGATATTAGTAAAACGTGCGATGATTTATTTCGCTTTCCTTCCGGTAAAAGTCTTTAAAACTGTACATTTCAAGATGGTTTGCTATCATGATCAGCAGGCCGCTCTGTAAGCGCAGTTATGAGAAGTTATGGTATCAACTGTTGTTGATATGTATTAACTGTGATGTAAATATTGAGATTTATCAGTGGAACAAATTATAAAAAATATCTTTAACAGGAGCAACAGCTTATCACATGGAACGAGCAACACAGAAAGTAACTGAGGTTTTTAGAACAACGAAAATATGAAGGGAAATAACCCGTTCTTGAGGAAGTGAAAGTAATGCATTTGAAGATAAAATCTATCATGAGTAACCATGTTGCTTACGTCACGGTCCGTTTATATTTTTAATAACGCTTTCAGAACTTCGCTATTGCACGTCAGTTTAAAAAGTAACGATGTAAAAAAAAGAGAGATTCAACTGCTCCCAGATCTATGTCATTTGCGAGTTCGTGAATCCCCAAGGGGAAATTCTAATTCACACTGTACATGGACCCCACTCTGACACAGCAGAAAGTGCCCACGTCTGTTTTTGTTCCCTGTTGTATGTGGGAAACCCGCCCTCGTACGCCCTGCTCCACGTCTTGATTCTGTCTCACTCATTAAGCTCTGTGTGTGTGTGTGTGTGTGTGTGTGTGTGTGTGTGTGTGTGTGTGTGTGTGTGTGTGTGTGTGTTCGTGCGTGCGTTTTGTGCGTGAGTGCGTGTGTGAGTGAGTGTGTGTGTGTGTGTGTGAGTGTGTGTGTGTGTGTGTGTGTGTGTGTGTGTGTGTGTGTGTTCGTGCGTGCGTTTTGTGCGTGAGTGCGTGTGTGAGTGAGTGAGTGTGTGTGTGTGTGTGAGTGTGTGTGTGTGTGTGTGTGTGTTCGTGCGTGCGTTTTGTGCGTGAGTGCGTGTGTGAGTGAGTGAGTGTGTGTGTGTGTGAGTGTGTGTGTGTGTGTGTGTGTGTGTGTGTGTGTGTGAGTGTGTGTGTGTGTGAGTGTGTGTGTGTGTGTGTGTGTGTGTGTGTGTGTGTGTGTGTGTGTGTGTGTGTGTGTGTGTGATAGAACACGCTTTTAGTGTTCAGAAGCGCTCGAGTAGCGTAGATTCATAACATAGTTGGAACAGTTTTCTAGTCGTGGTCGTCGTTTTCGTGTTGCTGCTCCTCCTCCTCCTGCTATTGTTGTTGGATTAAATGGATGATGATCATCGATGATGACGACGACGACGACGACGACGACGAGGAGGAGGAGGAGGGAGGGAGGGAGGGAGGGAGGAGGAGGAGGAGGAGGAGGAGGAGGAGGAGGAGGAGGAGGAGGAGGAGGAGGAGGAGGAGGAGGAGGAGGAGGAGGAGGAGATGACCATTGTACTGACGATGATGATGGTAACGACGTCGACGACGATTGAAGATGATGATGATGATGATGATGATGATGATGATGATGATGATGATGATGATGATGATGATGATGATGATGTAAAAAACATTCATCCTAGGAGGATGGTCAAAGGTAATTCCTGTGTCTAAGGGCGGCTTGAAACTATGAATCGAAACGATCAGTGAGGTTAAATTATTTACCACTGGGATCCAGAAAACGTTAATGCATAATGTACTTCCCAAAAAGGGAAATACGTTTTTCGTATGTCTCTGGCAAAATCTCTGTAGCATAGTGAATTACTGCAGAAGACGCAGAATTCTAAAATCGAGGAATGCTGCAGTGTCCACAGAACTTGAGTGACTGAATGTAAGCTTGAGTTTTAATGATGAAAACTCCTACAAAAATTGTCAACCCATAAGCCGCTGAACAAGTAAGTACATGCATGACTCCATTTGTGGAATCGTCAGTTTAGAAATACAAGAGGCACTGAATTTTACCAGAGTACTAGAAAATAACATAACGAAAAGTACGAAGCGCTGTAGCACTCAGTATTGCCTCGGGGCGGATCGCCCAAAATGTCGAGGCATGGAATGTGAGCTTTGAAGTCCACAGAAGTTCCTCTTCTGCTTTAGTAAGAGATTGATGACGGCCCTATGTTCAGGGCGTAAACTGGAGAGCACTTCGAGCTCCAGCTGTAGGTAAGAGGTCGGTACCTGTAAAACCAGCAAAGCCAACACTTCTAGCGCAAAGTCATTCGTTTGAGAAAAAGACCTATAATAATATTTCTTGGCAGTTATGGTGGTGACGTCTGTCATTGAGTGAAGAGGGCCAGTCATCATCGGCGATATGTTGCAGAAGGTCGGATAGAAGGCTTGCCAGTTTGCGCCTCATACTCATAGTGACTGTCGCAGTGAGAGCAGAGAATCGTAACAAGACCCGAGAAGGCGCTGGTTATAGTTTTGCGTTGCATTTACTTCTAGATATAGTCATAGACATGAACATCACAGGAGGATTTAAAAAAATTCTTTCAAAACGAAATGGACTGCCATTGACTAACTTTGCTAGCCTACCCTAGTCCTGAGAAACTCGCCTCAGATCATGTACAGCACAGGAAAGCGACGAGAAAGGTGACCATTTTGAAGAGCTCTTGAGTGTCGACAATTTTGGGATAATGAGTTGCGCGCTCTGTTTATTGAACTTGAAAAAATACCCAATCTGAAGACCGCCAAGTTAATAGATAAACTTTCTATTCTTGTAAATGGCTAAAGGCACGCCCGCATATGCGCATGCACACAGCACACACATTTATACACGCACACACACGCACGTGCACACATACACACGCGCGCGCGCGCACGCGAAAAGACCAACTGCCAGACGAACGGACGGACGGACGAAGGGGTGAGAGAGAGAGAGAGAGAGAGAGAGAGAGAGAGAGAGAGAGAGAGAGAGAGAGAGAGAGAGAGAGAGAGAGAGAGAGAGAGAGAGAGAGAGAGAGAGACAGAGATAGAGAGATAGAGAGAGAGAGAGAGAGAGAGAGAGAGAGAGAGAGAGAGAGAGAGAGAGAGAGAGAGAGAGACGGACGAGAGGAGAGAGAGAGAGACGGACGAGAGGGGAGAGGAGAGGAGAGAAGAGAGAGAGAGAGAGAAGAGAAGAGGAGAGGAGAGGAGAGGAGAGGAGAGGAGAGGAGAGGAGAGGAGAGGAGAGGAGATTGCGTGACACTATGTGTATGTGTGTGAATATATTTGTGTGTGTGTGTATGTGTATGTGTGAATGTATGTGTGTGTGAATGTGTGTGTGCGTGAATATGTGTGTGTGCATGTGTGTCCAAGCGTGTGTGAATGTGTGCGTGAATGTATGTGTGCATGAGTGCGTGCATGCGTACGTGCGTGCGTGTATGTTTAAAAATGTTCGCTACATTTTCTTAGATACATGTACATTAATAGGCTTACGTGCCTCTCTTGGTTTGTCCGGAGCGATGACGTGCACAGCAGAAAACAGTGACGTCTGTCCAACTGCTTATAGGATGAAGCCATGCGTTGCGTTCTACACTGTTGATATCATAATTGAACGTGTCTTTATGTAGAAGTGTGTGTCTGAACCAGTATTAGCCCATCCACACGGCCCACGCGGTCGCTGGGCTTAGCCAATCGCTGACGCGGAACTATATTTTTAGCGCAGACTTCTCTGGCTCACACTGGTATCACAAATACGGCACTGTCTGGAAGCAGCGTCTCTTTGACTCCATCACGCGTTTTCACTTCGGTTCTAGCCTATCGCACAACCACAACAAAATGGTTGTTCACTGCCAGTGGGGCACATGCTCTTGTGATCAACGATATCCCGATAAAATAGTAGGAGGCAAATTGCATCAATTTCCCTCTGTAAAAAGCAGAAGAGCCTATGCCATGGTGTGGATCAAGGCGTGCTGCCGGCCACACGATCAGCTAAATCTCAACTGGCTTAATAAAAACAAAGGAGTCTGCGAGGGGGTGAGTCTCAGATCTGCATTTTAAATTGAACATTACTGTTGTTTAACATAAGTTTATTCATTTCTAGGCTTCAGGAAGCAAATTTTGGGAGGGAGCGTGAGGGTTGAGTGAGGATAGACGTACAGTAACGCTTCATTGCGAGGATGATGCCTATGTACCTTACCATCTCATTACACAGCTTGTCTGTCGTGATGGTAGTTCTGAGATTTTGGGTAGAGCACGGTTATACAAAGCTCCAGGATTAGAACAGAATATATCCCATCCAACGTAAGCCGAAGCGCAAAGGTTCACCCCTGTCTCGATCAAATCTTCGGTCATGCTATTTACCGAAATGGCGCTAATGGCGCTAATGGCTTCGAAATGGCTTAGAAATGAGCATATATATCGTTATCCCCTTCTTGAATATGATATATTTAAGCTATTCTAATTAAACCAGAACTATATTTGACCAAATTACGTTAGAAACAGCAACATTTTGAAACACAGACATGCGGTCGCCATTTCCGTCCAGGATGATGATCGAAATGGCGACCGCATGTCTATGTTTCAAAATGTTGCTGTTTCTAACGTAATTTGGTCAAATATAGTTCTGGTTTAATTAGAATAGCTTAAATATATCAAATTCAAGAAGGGGATAACGATATGTATACTCATTTCTAAGCCATTTCGAAGCTAATTAGCGCCATTTCGGTAAATAGCATGACCGAAATCTTCGAATCGAGCGTGGTTGGTAAATTTCTTTCTCATCAATGCAACTAGTGAAGGTAAAGGTAGTAGTTTTGTATAGCGACTCTACACCAACCCGAGGCGCTCAATCCGTTTTAAACTTAACTACCTGATCACTGGAACACTTGATCAACATTATAGGCTACAGGCACCTGACAACAGACAGATACGACGCTCATTGTCACGCAGATGCCAGCACTTCCCGAGCTGTCACCTCCACCGTTGAATCCTCTTCCTCATAGATCTTAATTTCGTCTAAATAACATGAGTAGTATTTATTCACAGTCTATCACAGTCTGAGAAATCTTCTCACTGTCTGGCAAAAATGAGTCACAAATGCTGTCCGGAATACAACTCAACAATTCAGTTGGCGTTCGCGTCAAAGTCATTTGCCGCCTGCATGTGATACCACGCGATCTCCCGCGAGAAAGGGGCGTGTCGTGGATGGGTCAATATACACTTTATCTAACTATCTTCTATTCCCACTGTCAAACTTGTCTTTCGTCCCTCGTGTGGCGTTGCACGTTTGTAGTCCATGAATTCTCATTTACCTATAACATCCATATAGAAGCTTTTATTGCTCAACTCTCTGTTTAAGATTATCATTTCCGTTTCTGGGTGCGACTGATGCTGCTGAAGTTGCAATTTTTTGAAGGTATTAGATATTGTGTACATGTTCACACATGACTAAGTGATGTTTGTCAATCTGTTTAATGTGATCGTTAACCTATTTCCGGTCCTCAAGTAACGGCATTTTGTTCCATGTCTTTCAATGGCGACAGCTTTTGGTATATGAGTGATTTGCAGTGTACAATTTGTTTTTTGTGCAAGGAGACTGATTCATCCACTGTTGGTACTGTCGTTGAAGTTGTCTTCTTTCCGGAATCTCTACAATCACATCGTGACTCATTCCCATAGCAACGTATGAAGTGGTCTTCGTTACATGTTCTGACAGCAGTTGTCAAACGATAGATTTGCTTCTGAACACAGTGAAGAAGAAGCAGAAGAAGAAGAAGAAGAAGAAGAAGAAGAAGAAGAAGAAGAAGAAGAAGAAGAAGAAGAAGAGAAGAAGAAGAAGGAGGAGGAGGAGGAGGAGGGGGAGGGGGAGGAGGAGGAGGAGGAGGAGGAGGAGGAGGGGGAGGGGGAGGGGGAGGAGGAGGAGGAGGAGGAGGATATACTTTATGCATTCAAAATATGGAAATGAAATTTATATTTTATTAGGCATTTGGTAGATGGCTTTGTACAACAGAAGCTTTACAACGCGAGTTTAAAAGTTACTAATAAGCGGTTATATAAAATGAACACAGGTAAGTGATTGTATTGCCAGAGTTCAGATCATACTGCATTTCTAGAATAGTCGGTTTTTAGAATACGAATGGCAGTTGGTATAAAAGATCACTGGTGTCTGTGTGTTTTTGGAGGACGGAATCTTTTATTGCGATGGATGGATGGATGGATGGATGGATGGATAGTGTTTTACGGCCTATCAGCCTTTGTAGGCTATGTAAGGCCATTAAGCACGAAAATCACTTGAACAGTATACATTAAACGCAAATCAAGTCACGGTGTCCCTAGTTATTCGCCTCTTACGAATCGCGTAGGGAGACACGGTGGGTCAATTCTTACCCCGAACCCACAGGGGGACTTTTATTGAGAGGAACGAGTCTGGAGTGGAATTCTGTGTGAAGACGACGATCTGCCTTTTTCAAGATGATACGTGTCTTCTTTCTCACTCGATTCCCGTGATTTTGGCTTACAGATTATGACGATGATGATGATGATGATGATGATGATGATGATGATGATGATGATGATGATGATGATGATGATGATGATGATGATGATGATGATGATGATGATGACTAACTGCATGACCGACTGACTGGTTGCTAATCCATTGACTCTACACAATTATATGGAGTGACTGAAAGGCTTCCATCGCTCCTAATCACTAAATGCTACATCCGAATATGGGGAAGGCGTCATCCTGGCCGCCTGAATGCCAAGGGAAAATGCGAACTGCTAGGCAACTTCATACTGAGGCGAGGTGCTTTACACGCTTTGTAGCCATAGATGATGGCGTTGATACCTCAGACCATAGCAAAGGTCAGTGCTTTTACTGGAGACACAACTGGAGTTAAAGAGCCAGAGTCGTTTTTGTTTGTTTTAAGCCCTCGTGTTTGTCAACGGGACAGTTTCTGGAGGTTTTCCAAGCAACATGCCAAATGGAATGGGAGAATTAATATGTCCACCAATGGTGACTGCCTCAGTTAAATCTTCTTTCATCCAGAGGCTAGATGTTAAGGCTCAGGTTCTAGTTGAGGGCTATCTCGTCTCAGCAGCATGTCTTACTTGCTTAATCTGCCCGTGCTGACACTCACGTCTCCATCGTGCTCTTTCTGGATCTGGATCATGTAGGTTGCAGTAACCACTTCTGGTTGTCGTGGCAACTTTTTTTAATTATAGACAGTGAAAGTGTTCAGTGGGTGGGCGACAGCCCTGACAGTCTCTCCGCTGATGATGCTGCGCCGGCTGGTCGAGCTGGTTTGGCTGGCAACTCTTTCGCTGCTGTTGCCCTGGCACATCCATCATTGAACATTGCGGGTTTCTCATTATGTGTTGATAATATTCTGGTCTCTTTAGTAAAAGAAATGCAAGATATGGGAAACGGGGCACTTGTGAGAACTGAGGTTTATGCCCTCTCTCTCTCTCTCTCTCACACACACACACACACACACACACACACACACACACACACACACACACACACACACACACACACACACACACACACACACACACAAACAAGCATATCGTTTCTAATAAGGCATTAAACAGTTTCAACTCCCTTTATCCAGAGGCTAGTTTCCTTTATGTTAACCACTTGAGGGCACAGAAATCATCTGCATTTATAGAACAGTATTACGTACGACAGGATACAACCTATGCTGCTCCCACATCCCAAAACCGTGCGATAGTTTCTGTCATGTAAATGTAAATGGAATTAATATTAATTATTATGCTGGGTACATTCCATATGGAAAACCAAAGATACCGATCTAGTTAAATTTTCTTCTGATATCAGGGACGAAGATCAGAACAACCTAAGTCAACAGTCGAAACGACACACAACTGTGTGAGTACAATCATGTCATTACATATTCTTTCTTGAATATATATCCGACAATACTTGGTGTAACAGGTTATTGCTGTCGGGAGTCCCTGAAAGGTGTGTTGAAAAGGGCGCCAAAACCGTTTCGACAGTGGAGAGGGCGCGAATACATTACCGCGACTGCGTGTGAACAAGCGCTCTCTCCAAGAGCGTTGTCGATTAGTTGCGACTCTCCAACATGGCGGCGGCGATGTGAACAATGCCTGAAAACACGCATGACGGCCAGCCGATGTCAACAAAGGTAGGGGACTTTACTTCGGTGTGATCCGCTGTTTAGTGTACCAAAATCATTGTACACTAGCAAACGGTTGATTTCATCAGAAGTTTTCCATATCGCGCGTAGACGGACAACTTCGAGAAAGTTTGTCAACACATCGTTCGTTTGCTTCAGTGCCCCGAACTCGTGGGAACGACCAATCTTTTCAGAGAGTGACAACCCTTTTTCATGGCGACTGGCAATAGTGTTCGTCTTGAAAGCAGTACGAAACTAGTGATTCAAGCACCTGTGACTGACAGTCAACCCGTGTGATTAGTAACGTTGTTTTAAAGTATCGTGTGTGCTGTGATGACTGATGTGTGAATCGGTGAGAAAAAACGGTGACAGCTTCGTCTACTGTAGTCGTACTGTGAGTTGACAGTTGGTGAGGGCTTTGAATTGTTTCAATCTACTTTGACAGTATGAGTTAGGTTGTGTTTAGGTTATGTTTGAGAGGTGCCTGATAATTAATCTCTCACTACATTTATCATTTATTTATCAAGTGATGCTGTCCTTGTCATGGGACTGAAGCTTCACATAAGCAAAACATTGGTGGGATTGAAATCAATAGATGGCTTTTTCTTTTTTAATTTGTGATTTTAAACAATGACAGCTCACATTTACAGGTTACTCTGAATACACATAGTATTTCCAGTTTACATTTTAACATACTAGTTGTCACAATGAAACAAATACATACATTTTACAGTTTTGGTAGGAAGAAAAAGGGTGGGTGGGCACTATACCCCCTTCCCCCTACCTCCCTCAGTCTTTTCTTCTGTTTTATCAATTCAGCTGAACTCCCCCTCCTCCATCCATTTGTTCACTGGTGCACCTACTTTAATTCCCTCACAACTCCCCCCTCCCCATTACCCTGCCAGCTAGTAATTAATCTATGAGTGGGAGTAGATGAATGTGATGGTGGTGGTATTGGTGTGTTTGTGTTTGTGTGTGTGTGTGTGTGTGTGTTTACCTGCCTGTCTGTATGCCTGCTTGTCTGCATGCCTGCCTGTCTGTGTGCCTGTCTGCCTGCCTGTTTGCCTCCATGTCTCTGCCTGCCTGCCTGCCTGCCTGCCTGCCTGCCTGTCTGTCTGTCTGTCTGTCTGTCTGTCTGTCTGTCTGTCTGCCTGTCAGTCTGCCTGTGTGTGTGTGTGTTTGCATGTGTCCGTCTGTCTGTCTGTCGATTTGTCTGTCTGTCTGTCTGTCTGTCTGTCTGTCTGTCTGTCTGTCTGTCTGTCTGTCTGTCTGTCTGTCTGTCTGTCTGTCTGTCTGTCTGTCTGTCTGTCTGTCTGTCTGTCTGTCTGTCTGTCTGTCTGTCTGTCAGTCTGTCTGACTGTCTGTCTGTACTTTCCTGCCTCTGTGTGTGTGTGTTTGTGTGTGTGTGTTTGTATACCTACCTGCCTCTGTGTGTGTGTGTGTGTGTGTGTGTGCGAACGCGCGCGCATGTGTGTGTGTGTGTGTGTGTGTGTGTACATGCTTGTCTGCCTCAGTGTGGGTGCACTTTCCTGCCTGCCTCTGTGTGTGTGTGTGTGTGTGTGTGTGTGTGTGTGTGTGTGTGTGTGTGTGTGTGTGTATGTGCGCGCGCACGCGTGCACATGGACGAGGTTGCATACCTGCCTGCCTCTGTGTGTGTGTGTGTGTGTGTGTGTATGTGTGTGTGTGCCTTTCTGCCTGTCTGCCCCTCCAACATCCTTCTATTTACAGGTACAACTACTCTAATTTCCTCCCCCCTTCCCCCATTACCTCTCCAGCTACTGTTGAATCTATGAGTGGGAGTGAATGAATGTGGTGATGGTGTGTGTGTGTGTGTGTGTGTGTGTGTGTGTGTATGTGTGTGTGTGTGTGTCTGTGTGTCTGTGTGTGTCTGTGTCTGTGTTTGAGTGTATGTATGCCTACTAGTGTATTTGTAATGTTGTTTGTGTATCTATCAGTCTGTCTCTGCCTTCTCAAATATCACTGAAGTACTAAGCAAATGCTTTGGTCTCTGATACACTGTTTTCATCAGTATACTTTTTTATATGATGCAACAATCTTAATATTAATAATAAATGTAACTTTTAAATCTCTGTCACTATCTCTGTCTCTGCCTGCCTGCCTGCCTGGCAGGCGCCTGTCTGTCTGTCTGTCTGTCTGTCTGTCTGTCTGTCTGTCTGTCTGTCTGTCTGTCTGTCTGTTTGTGTCTCTCTCTGTGTCTGTCTGTCTCTGTCTGTCTCTCTCTCTCTCTCTCTCTCTCTCTCTCTCTCTCTCTCTCTCTCTCTCTCTCTCTCTCTCTCTCTGTGTGTGTGTGCATATGCATGCATGCATGAGAGGCAGGTTTAAACACAATTTCCAGCCATCTGGCAGCACTGCATAATCTTCATATAATAATATTCTGATCCTGTGGAGAGTACTTATTACTTTGTCAGTGTCATACTTTCTTTTTCACAGAGAAGCCAGATGGTGATAGAAATTCAGAATGATAACAACTTGAATTCCACCAGTACACATTGAGTACAGAGCAATTTTTCATCCACTGAGTGGCAGCTGGTGCTAGTTGTGCTATATATGTTTTTTCTATTACTTCCTTATCACAAAACCCTGTTTTTATATTCTTCACACTGGCTTAATGACTTACAGTTAAAGTACATGATATGCAAGGGGTGTGGTCAAGTTTTTTTCTGTGCCATTAGAGAGTGGCATGATTTATGCAAGGAATCATGAGAGGAAAACCCTTTGTGTGCCACTGTTTGAGGGCCTCAAGCTCTGTAGTATGCTGTTAATACAATATAATGGAGGCCCCAAGTATTAGGGCTGTAATATGGACATTATAAATAACAGGGATGCATTGTACCCCCACTTGTATCACACTTCTGTCCCCCCCACTCCCCCCCCCAAAAAAATGTTGTTGTTACTGTAACCAAACTACCCTACATTTTTGTGCTGACATTACACACTTTAGTTCAAGTATGGAAAAAGAGAGATGGTGAGAAGGAAAAAAACTGAAGGCAAACAGTGAACTGAATTGTATCAGTGGTGTTGTCAAACTGCAGACATTAAGGTGAGCATTATTCACTAATTAAGTAAGAAAGCTGATGTATTTACTGTATACATGACATCTCTATAAACACACACACACACACACACACACACACACACACACACACACACACACACACACACACACATATGCACAGTCTCGATCTGGCCTCCTTAAAAAATAAATACTAAATAATTTCAGGCCTACCTACCTCCTTCTTGATGCATATGCTGTTGTTGTTGTTGTTGTTGACATGTTACCTTTACAACAACTTTGCTTTTTTCCTAACCAGTGAAATGAGCAGACTGCTCATGCTGCTTAGCTGCTGCAGCTATTGCTGCATCTCAGCAACTGTTAAAGTTCTCAGCTGCTGGAGTTTCCCCTCCCCAGCTGACTGTGGTGCTACTGATGCTGCTTCAGCTACTCCTTCTGCTCTCACTGTTACTGCTTCTCTCATGCTGGTCTCTCTGCTGTGACTACTACATGTGCTTCAGTGGTTGTTGCTGCTGTCACTACTGCTACCCTTCCTTGAGTAGCCATACTCCTGCTGCTTTTCACTCTCAGAGTCCTGTTGGTGTTGATGCACTTGGACAGTCATCACAAGGTCTCAGGTTCAGTCCCTGATGGAGGTTTAGATCTTTTTCCTCTCTGACTGTTGTATGTGGTGTGTCTCTGTGTGTGTGTGTGTGTGTGTGTGTGTGTGTGTGTGTGTGTGTGTGTGTGTGTGTGTGTGTGTGTGTGTGTGTGTGTGTGTGTGTGTGTGTGTGTGTGTGTGTGTGTTTGTGTTTGTGTGAGTTAAGAACTGTTGGTGCACTCGCTGTTGCATCTGCTGTTTCTACTCCTCTACTACTTGTACTTTTTTGTATCTGCTCTGCTGTCCCACTACTTTTGATGTGTGCTATGTGAGCTATGCTGCTGCTAGTACTGCTCTGTTGTTGAAGGCCAGCAACGGAGATTTGATCTTGTCTCTCTGAAGCATGTGTGCTATGATTAACTCATGTTTAGTCTCCAAGAGAAATTCCACCCAATCCCAGAGAATCTGGCGACAGTCTGGGGCATTCTGTTGCAACTGCTTTTGTTGGCAAGGCTGGGAGACTTCTACAGCAGTGCACTCACAACAAACAGCAAACTATATGTTCTCTACTTCTGCATGCCCCAAGTGGCTTCAGACCCTACATTTCATTGGCAACTTTGGCAGCTGCCTTTGGAGCTGCCTTTGGCATGATCCATGCAAAGCAGCCAGCAAATTGTTCTTTCCTAGATGCATGCCAAAGTGGCTAGCCTAGAAAAGACTTGACTGCTTCTGCAAAGTTTGCCTTTGAATTTTGGATGATCACTCTCCTGGGGTTGGGGGCCGAGTAAAAGCTGGACAGTGGAAGTGTTTGACCATGTAAGTTCCAGCCTACAAGGCCCCGACATAATAAATTATACTGTTTCAGGAAGGAAGGGGGAGGGAGGGAGAGAGAGAGAGAGAGAGAGAGAGAGAGAGAGAGAGAGAGAGAGAGAGAGAGAGAGAGAGAGAGAGAGAGAGAGAGAGAGAGATGGAACGAATGAAATTTTTTTTTGATGAGGCCACCGGCCCATTTCAAGAGTACAGTTTGGGTGGTAAACTTTAGTCACAATAGAAGCTGTCTCGCTCAACAGATTCAATAGCATCTTGTCTTTTCTTGAATGCTTTGTATATATATATATATATATATATATATATATATATATATATATATATATTACACTGCCAACTCACACAATCCAAACTTGTTTCATGTTGTTGACAAAAGATCGATGTTTCTGCACATGTGTTTGATGCTCAATAAATCTTCTTCAACTTTGATGTTTTTCATGTTTTGCGCGAAAGATTGAATGCTGTCAGTGAGAGAAAGTGTGACATGTATGTGTAAAGTTGAGTTAAGATGATTGCTAACCTCTAAGGTTTTATTTCATTTCTTCTTGACCTAGGAGCAAAAATATCATTAATACTTGGATGTTGAAGCTGCAATAAAGTTTTTTGTGTTGAATAGTTTATCTTTTGTGGCTCTTTTTCTGAATGAGTGGTGGTGTCAAGTTAAGATGAGACTCCAAACTGTCTTCTTCAAATACAACTAAACTAAAGATTACATTCAGTTTTTCTTTTCTGTACAGTTTATACATCACCTAATGCATCATATTTATGGGAAATGAAGAGTGTACCATTACTGTATCAGAAAGTTTATTTTGAAATATTTGTGTCACACCAATACTCAGCACCTCTGTACTCTTGACCATATGCTAGTTGATCTTACATTCTTTTGCATATATAGGAAAAAAGGTCTTTAATATGATCATTTCTGTTTACATCCAGACAGGTAAATATATATTTTTCCCTTATATCACTAAGAGCTGGACAATATAATAGAAAATGCGTTTCATTTTCTTCTTTTTCTCTGCATAATGGACATAAATACTTGTTAGTACCTCTCGAATATCTGTATTTATGGATACAACTCCGATAACCCCATCCTGAATCTGATGTATGCATCTCGAAATACTTTCTTGTCAAGAAAATATAAATAATACTCGGTACCAATGAATGTTTTAAAGAGATTGTAAAATGAATAGTGATCACTATTTATGTTTTGTACTTCCATTCAGAATGAAACATACTGATGAGTTTCTCTCGGATGTTTTTCAATAAAGCTGTGTCATTCGTAACCCGCTGATTCAACCAGATCTCTTCGCAACCACATTCCACAAGTATATTCTTTACTTTGGAAACCCAAGATTTTTCCTTGTTAGATATATACATCATTTGGTAGACTCTTAGTGTAGGGTAATCGGTATTTGTCCATTTTTTTTAATCTTGAGCCAGAAAATAGTGCGTAGTTTGGCATTAACGAAAAGAGGAAAACGACCAGTATCCCCATAAACCATATCATTAGGTGTGCATAATGAAACATTTAAGAAGCTCTTTAGAGCATGCAAATGGACACCTTCTACAATGCGACAGTCATCAGCTCCCCAAATTTCAGCCCCATACAACAGTCAGAAGGGCTTGAATCTGTGCATCAAATAATTTTAAAAACACATCTGGTGATACCTGTGCAATTTTTCAAGAGAGAGAGAGAGTCAGGCAGGTTGCTGTAACCACAACTCTTCTTTTTACTGCATTCTGACACTTGCTCACTGTCTTACACACTATTGCCTTGGCTTCAGTTTTTGACTCACATGCGAAGCAAAAGTGAGTCTATGTACTGAGCCGTGTCGTCCGTCCGTCCGGGCGTCCGTCCGGGCGGGCGGGCGGGCGGGCGTCCGTAAAAAACTTAAACGTTGGATTTTTCTCGGAGACTATTAAGTCTATCAACACCAAATGTGGCATGATGGTGTATGATGACAATGCCTCAAAAAACATACATAGTGACTTGACCTTGCTTCAAGGTCAAGGTCACAGGAGCCATAAATGTGGTCTCAAAAACAGTCATTTTTCACATTTTCCCAATTTTCTCCCACGTTATTGAGAATGGCGACCTTAGCTACAAGTGGTATATAGGTCAAAGCAAGCCCTATCTTTTGATACCAGTTTGGTTGACCTTGCTTCAAGGTCAAGGTCACAGGAGCTCTTCAAAGTTGGATTGTATACATATTTTGAAGTGACCTTGACCCTGAACTATGGCAGATAACTGTTTCAAACTTAATAATTATGTGGGGCACATGTTATACTTTCATCATGAGACACATTTGGTCACATATCATCAAGGTCAAGGTCACTTTGACCCTTATGAAATGTGACCAAAATGGGGTAGTGAACCACTAAAAGTGACTATATCTCATGGTAGAAAGTGCCAATAAGCACCATTGTGCTTCCTATGTCTTGAATTAACAGCTTTGTGTTGCATGACCTTGGATGACCTTGACCTTGGGTCAAGGTCACATGTATTTTGGTAGGAAAAATGTGTAAAGCATTTCTTTGTGTATGATGTCATTGGTAGGTTTAGTTGTTTGACCTTGACCTTGAAGGTCACCTGAAGGTCAAGGTCATATAAAGGTCAAGGTCAAGCATGTGAGTCGTATGGGCTTTGCCCTTCTTGTCTTTACATGCAGTGCTCTCAGCTGTGAAATAAATGTAGGGTGTGAACACCCACTAGATCCAATCAGTCAGCCATACCTTGGCTTCCCATGATGTGGATGCATGAGCTCTCACTGTTGTGTTTATAATTGACTAGCCGCTTCGCAACCAGTCACTGCGCAAAGCGCCAAAACCACATACGAAGCCAAATTCTTCAGCCGCCATTTTGTTCTTCTCAGATCTTCATCATTTGACTTTACCTACCCACACACCAAATTTCGGTCAAATCGGAGCACTTTGAGTTTTCGGTGGCCATCTTGTTTGTGCCCACTTCCGGTTACCATGGCAACACCATTTGTTTTACCCCACCATGACCTGACCCCGGCCCACACCTAACCCCATACCAAGTTTTAAGTCGGTGGGAATAAAACTGTGTACTTCTGTGTCTCAGGCGGCTTCACCGCCTTCGACACAGTCGTTCAAATTCTTCAGCCGCCATTTTGTTTTTCTCGTTACGTTACCATGGTAACCAAAACATTTGTTCACAGATCTTCATCATATGAAGTTACCTACCCGCACACCAAATTTCGATCAAATCGGAGCACTTTGAGCTTTCGGCAGCCATCTTGTTTGTGTCCACTTCCGGTTACCATGGCAACACCATTTTTTAACCACACCATGACCTGATCCCGGCCCACACCTAACCCCATACCAGTTTTAAGTCGATGGGAACTCCTGTGTCTCAGGCAGCTTCGCCGTCTTCCACACAGTCGTTCAAATTCTTCAGCCGCCATTTTGTTTTTCTCATTACGTAACCATGATAACCAAAACATTTGTTCACAGATCTTCATCATATGACGTTACCTACCCACACACCAAATTTCAGTCAAATCGGAGCACTTTGAGTTTTTGGCGGCCATCTTGTTTGTGCCCACTTCCGGTTACCATGGCCCACACCTAACCGGGCCATACCAAGTTTTAAGTCGGTGAGAATAAAACTGTGGAAACGAATGTGTCACACAGACAGACAGACAGGAATAAAACTGTGAAAATGTATAAGTGTCACACAGACAGACAGACAGACAGCTCACTTATATATAGAGATGCTGTAAAATCTTTCATGATCTGTATTTGAAAAGAAAGAGAAGAATGGCACATTAGCTCCTTATGTCCATTGATAGACTCTTTCCTGTTGACAGCAGGAAACTTTCTGAGTCAGATTCAACTCTGTAATGTACAGTGCCCCCTTTTTTACCTCCCCTGAGGACGTTATGTTTTTGGGTTGGCACCCCGGCGAAATGACATTCTAGAAATTTCTAAAATTCTAGAACATTCTAGAATGTTCTGGAATAAATTTGATGGAATAATTCTAGAATTCTTTAATTCCAGAATAATTCTAGAAAATTCTAGAACATTACTTTTTCTTAGAATATTTTTCTAGAACAAGACCATTCAAAGAATATTATAGAAAATTGTAAATAAAACGATATTTAAAAAAAGAAGTGAACAATAAAGCATTTCAACACACACGCAAGACACTTTAGTGATCACACACAGAATATAAGATTTAGTGTTAAATCACCTAAAGTTCATTCACAGTTCTTAATTGTCCACAATTTTCATTTTCTGATCACAGAACAGTTCTAATCATAACTCGCTGAGTCGCTCACAGTTGCAGTGTGCACATTTCTTTGCAATACACAATAGTGATCTTGATTAAAACTCAGAATTTAATAATAGAGCAACTAGTGTTTGTCACGGCCCGAGTGGATGACTACTGATGGGAATTGTAGTCCCGTGCGATCATGGATCCAATATACAATGTCCATGGGAGCGACTGAATTACGCGTCTGATCATACCCTCGCCTTATTTACGTCAAGATCTAAAAATAGCATTAGCAAACGGAAGTGGCCGACTTATCGCAATGCCTGCTGGGAAGCAGAGACCGCGCATTTAGATCGCTTTCAAACTTGTGCAAGTTTGATCTCGAAATCGGACCAGTTTTAGCTGTGATCGAAATCGGACCAGTTTTAGCTGTGTTGTGGTGATTTTTGTCGAGATTTCGACTGACTTTTTTCGCGTCATGGCCGAAGGAAGCGACATGGATGCTGATTTTGACGATGTCTGAACTCTGATGCGAGAGATGTTGGAAGAGGAATCGTCGGAGGAAGAGTTTCTAGGCTATCCAAGGATCGTGGCAGGAGTAAAGACTGACATCCCCTCGGACGCAAAACCTCTTCATGTCTTCTCTGATCTTCACAGACGCGATCATGCGCGATGTGGGAACGCTTGTGACAGAGACACATCGGTATGCTGAGAGAGAGAGAGAGAGAGGAATCCACCTCCTACCAGCTCCAAGTGGGCACTTGTGACAGTTCCTGAGATTAAAACTTTCATCGGTCTCTCCATCGCAATGGGTGTGCTTCGCTTGCCTGAGAAGCTAGATTTTTGGCGACAGAAGTGGCTTTTCCGTCGACGTAGTTTTCGAGACTAAGTTCCCCAAGGCAATCGAGAGACAGATTCCTTTCTCTGTGGCTGTACCTGCATCTACAATTAGGTCCCCAATAACTTTCTTCACTGCTCACAAGAATTGCAAGGTATGAGGTACAATTATGAAAGGGATTTGATTGATAAAATCAGTTGGATGGAAATTGGTGATTCAGATATTATCTGAATCTCTGATGTGTGCAGTTGTTTCAAACACCATCTGATGAGTACCATTTCAAAATCTGTATTAAATAATCTACATTTAACAGAGATTGGTTTGTTGTTTTTTAACTAAATATTCTGTTTGAATGTTTTTGCTAAACAATTCCAAAATACTCTCATACCTAATTATTCTTCTCAATAATATAATTATTGTTCTTGAATTGTTCCAGAATGTGCAGTCAGTTTTCTGGAATTTCATCTTGAATTGTTCCAGAATTATCTGTCAGTATTCTATAATATTCTGGAATAACATTCCAGAATAATCTGGAATAATTCCAGAATTATTCTAGAACTGTGTTTCCTTCTTCGTATGTAAGGATTCAAGAACATTCATTACCATTCTAGCATAGTCTAGAATATTCTAGAATATATTCTAGAATATTCTAGAATATATTCTAGAATATTCTAGAATATATTCTAGAATATTCTCTTGAATTCTCATTTAACCTTCTGTCATTATTCCAGAACCTTGGACTTTGGTTCCAGAAGTCATATTCTAGAATATTCTGGAACATTTCTAGAATTGTTCTGGAAAGATTCCAGACCGTTTCGCCGGGGAAGCACTCTGATGGCCTGACAATTTTTTTGGTGTGATCTTTTCCTGTCTACTTTACATCACATTCTTTGGTAGGTAGGCCTGACTTTTTTTCTTCTAAGTAGGCCAGATTGAGAGGTGCACATTTGTGTGTATGCATGTAGTAAGAATTATTATGTCTACAGTAGATTCATCTGAACATTTATCAAAAAAATTTAATTACTGAAAATGCTTTTGAAATTACCTAAATAGTACTCATAGGGGAGATGGGACAGACATTTGTTGTTTACCTTTGATGTCTCTCTTTCTTTCTAATCCCCCCCTTCCCAACCCCCCCCCCCCCCCCCCCCCCCCCCTTTCAAGGTTGGCAGAAAAAACAGGGTCAGTCCAGTAACCATAACCACATCTTTTTAAAAATTTGGCCTTAAAGCTATTGCCTGCAGCTTCTGTTTTCTGTCCATAGTAACTCTCTACCCGAATTGATTTAGCACCCAAACCATCTTGGTGCTGAATATGCCCTGAAGAGTCCAAAGTGGGCTGTTGAAGAGTGCTACATGCTGCCTGAGTGAAGCAGCAAAGTTTATTGACAAGTTTTGGATCACACACCTTTTTCAGTTACTGCTGGGAGTCTCTGCCAGGTAAGATAAGTGAAAAAGGAATATTTGCTACAGAGATTTGGAATGACAAAACTACAAGTCCCGTGTTTTTCTGCTGCATTAGCGCCTTTTTTCAGGGTTGCATAGTTGGCTGTGAGTGCCAGTCAGTACTGGGTGCCAGTCGGTACTGGGCCCGTCGGTACTTGGTGGTACTGGGCCCCTGTCGGTACTGGGTGCCTGTCGGTACTGGGTGCCTGTCGGTACTGGGTGCCTGTTGGTACTGGGCAGTACTGGGCCCCTGTCGGTACTGGGTGCCTGTTGGTACTGGGTGGTACTGGGCCCCTGTCGGTACTTGGTGGTACTGGGCCCCTGTCGGTACTGGGTGCCTGTCGGTACTTGGTGGTACTGGGCCCCTGTCGGTACTGGGTGCCTGTTGGTACTGGGCAGTACTGGGCCCCTGTCAGTACTGGGTGCCTGTTGGTACTTTGTGGTACTGGGCCCCTGTCGGTACTTGGTGGTACTGGGCCCCTGTCGGTACTGGGTGCCTGTCGGTACTTGGTGGTACTGGGCCCCTGTCGGTACTGGGTGCCTGTTGGTACTGGGCAGTACTGGGCCCCTGTCAGTACTGGGTGCCTGTTGGTACTTTGTGGTACTGGGCCCCTGTCGGTACTGGGCCCCTGTCGGTACTGGGCCCCTGTCGGTACTTGGTGGTACTGGGCCCCTGTCGGCACGGGGCCCCTGTCGGTACTGGGCGGTACTGGGCCCCTGTCGGTACTGGGTGGTACTGGGCCCCTGTCGGTACTGGGTGCCTGTTGGTACTGGGTGCCTGTTGGTACTGGGCAGTACTGGGCCGCTGTCGGTACTGGGTGCCTGTTGGTACTGGGTGGTACTGGGCCCCTGTCGGTACTGGGCCCCTGTCGGTACTTTGTGGTACTGGGCCCCTGTCGGCACTGGGCCCCTGTCGGTACTGGGCGGTACTGGGCCCCTCTCGGTACTGGGTGCCAGTCGGTACTGGGTGCCAGATGGTACTGGATGCTAGTTGGTACTGGGTGCCAGTCGGTACTGGGTGCCAGATGGTACTGGATGCTAGTTGGTACTGGGTGCCAGTCGGTACTGGGTGCCAGATGGTACTGGATGCTAGTCGGTATTGGGTGCCTGTCGGTATTGGGTGCCAGCTGGTAGTGGGTGCTAGTTGGAACAGCAAGATGACTAGAATTATGAAATGTGGTATAGCACTCTAATGAAACAAAAGATGAGGCCTAAATTATTTTGACATTAATTCTGCTTTTGAGTACTGTGCTTTGTGGGAGGATTGTGGAGCATGGAAATCATACCACAGATTTTCCAAGTCATTCAAAAGGGACCAAGTTCTGGAATATTATGTCATGCTTGTTTCCCAAAATATTGCTTTCCATTGAGCAACTCCAGTGGTGCTGAGAGGAATAATCGTGTATGACTGACTGAATGCATAATTTGCACCCTGTATTGCATCATTTTTGCATCAAGTCCCTTTTAAACCCTCTTTTCCTTTCTTTCCCCCAAATGAACTGGAAACTTTTCCAAAACTATTCTGGGTTAATTCAGCGGAGGTCCAGGGTAGGCTTCATGTGTTAGGTTGCAGAATGTGAATGCTTGCATGGGTGCATGTATGAGTCTGTGTAAATGGTGTGATGATGATGATGATGATGATGATGATGATGATGATGATGATGATGATACAGTTGTTGGAGTTATACAGCCTATCAGCCTCGGTAGGCTATGTAAGGCTATCGATCATGAAAATCACTAAAGTTGGTAAGAGTACGTGCAAGTCAGGGTAAGATTTCTCTATTTATTTGCCTTTTATAAATCTGGTAGGGAGATGCAGTGGGTCTATTCTTGCCCACAACCCACAAGGGTAATGAATGTGTGTATCTGTGTATGCTCAAACATGTACACAAGCATGATATTCTCTCATCACTGTTTGTCAATATTAGGAGAGCCTCAGCTCATAATCTGAGGTGGATATACCAGGACTATGCTATGCACTGAAAGGCTGTCCAGAATACATTTCCTTTTTTCTTTCTTTTTAAAATGTATTTTCTAGTTTCCCTTTTTCTTTTTCTAATTGCTGTAATCATTATTCAACATCCAGTCAGTCAGTTCTTGTAAGATATCAAGTTTCCAACACCAGACACTGGTTGCTTTCTTTGCCCATAGTGATACAAACTCCTGTGGTAGCATATCACAGTCAAAGGAAACCCCACCTCCTAACTTGGCTGTTGGTTGGATGCCATCTGTAGCCCTGGCCAAGAGAGAGAGAGAGAGGCTGCTTGTGGCCACCCAGTCATCTGACATATCTGACTCACCCAAGGGATAGGGCTGCTTATGTTCTTTCTTACTTTGCGGACTGCATTCAATAGTCCTGCCTGAGAGAGATGGTGAAGTGGTCTATAATTATCCTTGGGACAGCCACTTGGGCTCAGCTGTTGACTGAGCAGCCCTTCCGCCAGCTCTCAGGGAGACCTTTTCTCAGGCATCTCCAGTTGCTGTGGCAGGTGGAGTCTACTGGAGTTCTGGGGGGCACTGACACCAGTGGATTTGTGCTGCATGAATGGGGAACTCAACAGTGTTTTTGGTTTGCTTGGGTTTACTTAGGCCAAAAGAAAAAAAATGTGGTTCAGTAGTGTAGCAACAACAACAACAAAAAAGGTAATGGATTGGTATAATGACCTGATCTTCAAAGCTTAAAAAAAAGTTATTAAGAAGAAGTCAGATTGAACAGAAGTTACAATTTCTCTTTTGTTGAAAACAAGTCTTTTTAACATTAACTTAAAAAGAGGATTTCTGAGTGCTCATAGTGCTCAGGGTAGATGGGAGAGCACAAAGTTCATAGATTACTGTCAATTTTTATTCCCCCACAATCAAAAAAAGTTTAAGGTGGGCAGAAAAAGATAGGGTTGGTCAGGTTACCATAAACACATCAATTTTGTGTGTGTGGCCTTATCAATATTTGAACTAACAGGACTTTTTACTTCGGCATTCAGTCTGTGTACATGATGGATTTACCCCTTCTTGTTTCCATTTTTTTTCTTCTGAGGAATTGTTCGCATGTCTTTGCTGTATTCAGTCTAGAATCTCCCTCCTCCTCCTTAGACCCTCCGCCCCAGGATAAGCAGAAATGAAAAATCAAGAATATAGATTATAACAAGAATCCTACTCATAAAAATACTCTAAGTAAAAAGAAGAAGAAGAAGACCGTAAGATACGAAGAACTCAAAATTAATACTCAATCCTCCGATAGCTAGACATTATATATATAAGCTGACTTGTTACTCCTCCATCCTCCTTCTCCTGCTCCTTCTTCTCCTCCTTCTCCCTTTTCCTCCCATCTCCAGCTTCCTTCCCCCTCTACCTTCCCTCTCCCCTACTCCTCTCTATCCTCCTCCCTCACCACTCACCTCCGCACTCCTACCTCCCTCCTCCCTCTTCTCCCCCTCC
>JAWQFJ010002339.1:192577-215077 GCA_034096865.1 Theodoxus fluviatilis
GAAGATTTAAGAATCTCTTCAGTATGTCAAAGTGTACACTTTCTATTAAAGAACAGTTACACAGTCCCGAGAGAGAGAGAGAGAGAGAGAGAGAGAGAGACAGACAGAGAGAAAGAGACACAAAGACAGAGACAGAGAGAGACGCACAGAGAGATAGACAGAGAGAGAGAAAGACGGAGAGAGAGTGAGAGAGAGAGAGACAGAGACACAGAGAGAGACACAGAGAGAGAGAGAGACACAGAGAGAGAGACACAGAGAGAGGGAGAGACAGTCAGAGAGAGAGAGAGACAGAGACAGAGTGACAGAGAGAGACAGAGAGAAAGAGAGACAGAGAGAGAGACAGAGAGAGAGAAACACACAGAGAGACACAGAGAGAGAGAGAGAGTATGAAAAAATGTTACAGTGTAGGCCTCCGGTCCATTACAGGAGTTAATTAACACAACATCAACAAAACAACTGCAGGGAAAACGTCAGAACTGGTTCCCAGGCATGGAAGTGATATGCACACGGAAAATCACAGACATTGTCACGAAACATGTTGCGTGAAATCCGTGCTGGCTGAGGTCGTTTCGTTGGTGGCATGCCTGGCTCCGCCGTGTTTCTGTGTAGTTTGACGTCACTATCTGGATGTTCGAGAGCCCGTCTCTGCTGATGTGATTATGTGGTGGCGGCTGATGGTGTTGAGAGAGAGAGAGAGAGAGAGAGAGAGAGAGAGAGAGAGAGAGAGAGCGAAAGAGAGAGAGAGCGAAAGAGAGAGAGGGAGGGAGGGAGGGTGTTTTACGGCCTATCAGCCTTTGTAGGCTATTTAAGGCCATTAAGCATGAAACTCACTAGAACAGTCTTGAGTAAACGCAAATCAAGTTACGGTGTTTCTAGTTATTCGGCTATTACGAATCGCGGAGGGAGACGCGGTGGATCAAATCTAACTCCTAATCCAGAGAGAGAGAGAGAGAGAGAGAGAGAGAGAGAGAGAGAGAGGATACGCCGATATACGAAATACCAGGAAATTATCTTAACCAGGAAAAGCTGCAGCGACCAACTTGGTTCCTAAAACTACACAAGTCTTTTCAACCAAAGGGTTCGCACAGCAGAGAAAACTATTTTGGATTTCAACTGCGTCAGAGCATATAATTCCTTTTTAAGCTTTTTTTTTACAAGAAGTGGTGGGATTGCTTCATCCGAGCTAGTAGAACAGTTGGTTGGAGATCCAGCCTCGTAACTGGTAGACATAGGCGTAGACCCCAGGTTTCATGGGCTGCCCGCAGCCAACACCCCAGCTCACCACGCCTGCAACGTAGAATTTGCAAATTAGATGCAGGAAGATTATTTTTTACATTCTTGAATGTGGTACGATGGACATTCCGAGGCAACAAAAACATGTGATGTTTCAGGTCGTAGAGAATTCTTCAGGTGGAACTTGAGAACATGATTACAAGTTTTCTACCCGTTGAAAGCTGTAGTACAATTATTCTACCAGATGATGGGTCTACAGATAGAATACCTGTTGAAGGTCTGTAGATATTCTATTAGATGAAGAGTCTACAAATATTGTACCAGATGAAGAGTCTATAAATACTCAAACGATGAAGAGTCTACAGTTGTTCTACCTTATGAAGGGTCTACAGATATTCTAACAAATGAAAAGTCTGCAGAAATTCTACCTCACGACGAAAGATCTACAGATAATCTACCAGATGAAGGGTCTACAGATATTCTATCCATTAAGAGTCTACATTTATCCCACCGATAAAGGGTCTACAAATATTATACCTGATGAAGGGTCGACAGATATTCTACCTGATGAAGGGTCGACAGATATTCTACCTGATGAAGGGTCTACAGATCTTCTACGTGATGAAGGGTCTACAGATATTCTACCAATAAAGAGTTTACATACTACCGATGAAGGGTCTACAGATATTCTACCTGATGAAGGGTCTACATATAATCAATCAGAAAATCTTACCCTTCAACAAAATATATCACACTCACGCACATGCGCGCATGCGCACGCGTGCATGCACACACACACACATACACACACATACATACATATATACATACATACACATGCACATGCATGGATGCACGCAAACACACAAAGCAAGAATGTCGGTCGATCTCCAGTAGAAGGCCGCTTTGTTCGAGGTCAATGCATAGTTGCCTCTTTGATCATCTGCACACTCCTGCTCGGAGGTGAAAGTCATAGTCTGGATGTTTTGGTTTCATCATCCATTCCACGCACTCAGAATCCGCACCACTGTGGACGCCAGTGGCCTTCATACAGCCTGATACACGGACAAGTTCAGGCAACGTCTCAAACTTACGGTTAGGAAGTACAAGGAGAAAATAGACCTCGGTTATATTAATGGGTTGTTGCCAACTGTGGCGAGATCAACCCCCTCTCCTCCCCTTTTTACGTGAATGTATTGTGCTTACTAACCTGCGGTATGCAAATTAGCGTGGCTGCCAACTGTTCTAAAACTAGAAATGTTTGAGTTGTGTTGTTGTGGCTTGCCAACCCTGGTTTCCACTATGTGTTTTGAGGGTTGAATTCAGAATTGGCCTATTTTGTCTTCATACGTGCTTCATGGGAGACAAGTGACTAAAAGCACTGTAACTTGCCTTATGTTCGCTTTGAAGTGTTTTGGTGAATTTTGTGCTTGGTGGCTTTGCATAGCCTAGAGAGATTGCTGGGCCGTAGGACTCCATCCATCTGCCCAATCATCGTAAGACTTAGTCCAAGCAAAGATTATAGGTTACACAAAGATAGCTCATGCCGAGCTTTTGCTATATAGAGTTACAAGACGCTCGGAACGCAGCGCCCCAAGCGGCCAAGACTATGGGGAAGTAATCACACTGCTTAGATACATGTAAAAAGTGCTTGTTTGTCGACGCGTTTCTGATGCATTCCGATCATGTTTGTGAATACATTTACGGTGTAATGTGTAATAAAATGATTTGCTGCAATAATGGCGGTGTTTTGGCTTTGTTTTTTTGTAGCAGGCGTTGTGAAATCGAAATATTTGGTTCATCGAAATGTGAGCCTATAGTCCGTTTCAACATTGCTCTGTCAGTGGAGACAAAGATTATTCGTCTGCTAGCCATCTAGGTACATACGACCGGTGAGGTTTGTTTACTTATCTTCTGTGGGTTTTGTGCAGAAAGTATACGTTAAAACAGTCTAATATGACTATTTTCGATTAGTTTTTAATCTAATTAATATTTTTGCATGTTTTAACGCGGCCGGATCTTTGGCATTACTCCCCGGGCGTGCGAAGTCAGTAGCGTCCACTGAGAGAGCAATGTTTAAACGGACTATAGGCTCACGCGCATGCGCACAAGCATCCATTTAGATGAACCAAATCTTTCGATTTCACAACGCCTGCTACAAAAAAACAAAGCCAAAACACCCCCATTATTGCAGCAAATCATTTTATTACACATTACACCGTAAATGTATTCACAAACATGATCGGAATGCATCAGAAACGCGTCGACAAACAAGCACTTTTTACATGTATCTAAGCAGAGTGATTACTTCCCCATAGTCCAGGCCGCTTGGGGCGCAACATGTCTCGATCCTCATAACAATGAGCTTATGAGCTATCTTTGTGTAACCTATTATCTTTGGTCCAAGCTAATGCTGAGCAGAATAGGAAACGTGTGATTGGTTGCCTTTCTGAAAGCTTGACTGAGGACATCATGTGATTAATTTCGCTTTTATACGGGGACCATGTGATTGGACAGTGGGGTGAATTGGGCGAGGCCCGAGTGTTTTTATTGGATGATAGGCCACTGGAATTATTGCTTGTTGTATAAAGGCTCCGCCCATGAGCTGCTCGGGGCACGCGATTCAACCACCCTCGAGTGATCCACCCCGTGTACAAGGCGCCAGCTCTCTCTGCTCACCGACCGAAGTACCGGGATGTCTCTCTGCTCGTCAGTCCGAAGTGCTGGACGTCTGAATCAGTTTACCACCGTTCCAGATACCAATTATCTCTCCCTTTGCCCCGTTTGAAGTATCAGCGTTTTCTCCTCCGCCACGGGTGCAAGCGTCATCCTCTAATGGTCGAATCGAGCTTTCTGCTCACGAGCGTCCCTCCTGCCTCCACGAGTCTGCACGTCTCGCCATTTGAAACCCGTTAGAAGTTCCCGCATTTTCTCCACTGCCATGGGAGCAAGTGTCTCTTCATTAAACTCGTTTGAAAACGAGTTTTCCTCCACCTTGGCGTCTCCACATGTCTGCAAACCAAGGGAGCGCGTCTCCACGTGTGTGCACGTCTCCAGCCAGGCACAAGTTTCGTCGTTTGAGATCTTGTCGACCTCCTGTTTTCTATATGCTACCACCCCCCAACCCCCATCCCCTCTCTCTTGTCTGCATTACTAGTACCGCTGCTACAGCCGTCCCAAAGGTGGGAAACCTTTCTGTAAGCGGACTTGGTGTGAAACCGAGTTGGCCACTTCGTCTTTAGAAACCAAGTGTTTGGTCGGACAGTCTACAAATTCAGTTAAGTACATTTTGAATGGTTGGCAAGCCCTAGTAGTTTTTCCTTAATGAAGATTCAATTGAATTATTTCTTCAGTATCATTACTAACCTTTAATTATCCATTTTCTTTAATTGTTATCCAAACAAATTAAAGTGATTTAATTTTGACCTGTGTCCTCACCGTTCATTCTGTCGAGTTCCATCGTTTTGATAGAATGACTGTGTGAGATAGTGTTGCCTGTTAGGCTGTGTGTGTGTTTCCCCTAGACTTATTACTTAAAGAAAACGAACTAGTCGAGCTGTGTAACACCAGCTTTGACCATTATAAAACATGTACAAACATTTTATCTGGGACGCAATTTCAAGTCTACCACCTTATTAATTACAATTGTCATACTAATTAAAACAATAACAACATCAATAACAAGAGAAATAGCGGCAACATTAATAGCAATAGCAATAACAACGACAATGACGACAAAGCGTTCTTAATACCTCTGAGCCAGTAGTTGAATATCAGTCCCACTTTTAGACATTAAGTTTGTGGTTCAAGTTAAGGGATAATGATTGACGACATCTGCTACATATCCAGCATCAGAGAGGATTGTGAGCTTTTACATCCAGAATGCTCAAAACAAACGCAATAAAGAGAGTGCCAGATCAATGCTGGGAGAGCTAGTAGGGCTACATTGTGCAATCATGGAAGCCTCGAATACATGGCGTCTGTTGCTAGTGCGAAACGTACCGGCCTGGCGGTATTTTCCATCACGGAAAATGAAAGCAGGCCCTCCACTGTCACTCTGGAAGAGAAATTCACAGATATGAACTCATTATATAATGGGGGTTGCAAGACTAAAGAAAATTATCAGTGCAACCAGACAAGCGCTCTGAGAGTGCAACTCTTCACCAAGGAAACCACAACTACTCCTCCGTGGCCTGTGTAATTAATTAAGGTAGGATTTTAATATTTTTAATTTTTATCATTATTATTATCATCATCATCATCATCATCATTACTATAACTATTATTATCTTCATCATCATCATTTATGGTCGTTATTATTATTATTATTATTATTATTATTATTATTATTATTATTATTATTATTATTTTTCATCATCATCATCATCATCATCATTTTGTTCTTTTTGAGGAAATTGATTTTGGGGAATTTCACCTTCGGTGGCCGCTGTGCAGCGCCCAGTTACTATTTTTACTCCTCAGTAGGTCAGGTAAAAAGGGTGAAGCACCTTGCCCAAGGATGCAACTCTGGGATCTGCGGAGCTTCGAACACCGCACCCGTGAGCTGCAAGAGACTGCAGGTCAAATGCCCTAACTGCTCAGCCACAGAGCCTCGCAAATTCACTCACATTGCAGGAGTCTTTGCCGCCGTCCTCGGTACCAGCGCACATCATGCTGGCGAAACGGAAGTAGTTGCTTCCCAGCCAGGAGCGACACGTGGCGTCAGACCGGATAGGCTTCCTCACCTCCTGCAGCGCCTCGGA
Organism: Theodoxus fluviatilis; assembly: GCA_034096865.1. NCBI lineage: Eukaryota > Metazoa > Mollusca > Gastropoda > Cycloneritida > Neritidae > Theodoxus > Theodoxus fluviatilis. Next base: position 198,574 of record JAWQFJ010002339.1, read on the forward strand.
TTTCGTCCCGTCTGCAACGAGGACCAGACTTCTCCAGGACATCGTCAGTGCAGGTTACGGCAGGAGTACCCAGATGCGATGCGGTCTTCTCTAGACGGAATTTCAGAGTGCTTGGCTGTCGGTCCTTACTCCGTCGGTCCTTACTCCGTCGGTCCTTACTCCGTCGGTCCCTACTCCATTAGTTCCGCCGAGGGAGGCCCCGAGTACAAAGAGACGACACGGGGGCGTTGGAACTGCACGAGATCATTGAGACCCAATGTGTGCACTGGGTTCACAGGGATGCCAAGCCAGTCATCCACCGTAGCTCACTGTAATGAGCTTGAATCGCGCCAGAAAGAGTTGCTTGGACGTTCCTACGGTATAGAGTGAGCTATTAAGAGGGGATAACTGAGTGAAAGCAACACCGGGAAATCGTATTCAGATGTTGTGTGCGTGTGTGTGTTTGCATTTTAATATCATGCCTGTGCCAAACGTTGCTGTACAGCATTCGTTTAGAAATAAACCCAATTAGAGTTAAGAAAAGTTAAGACATAGGTAGAAAATTATGCAGGGACAACTTGACTCTTACAAAACATGACTATTCATCACGTGACGACATAGAGAGGGGGACTGAAGACGCACTCTCGGTGTTTAAGCCCCGTGCGATAGTATCAATACGATAGCTATATTTCGCCAGTTATATCCATTTTTAATACAAAGGAATGAAGACTGACCCTCAGTGGTGAAGTCACATCCAATGATATTAATTTTATATAATCATGACTCATTTTTCTTCATGACCACACAGGAAGAAAGATTAAAGATTTAAAACTGACTCTCTGTGATAAAGCCCCATTTGGTGTTACCCATCTGACATAATCATTGTCAATATTTCTTATTTACCACACGTGAAAGATGAAAAGGTAAAGGTAAAGGTGTGGTTTTTTATAGCGACTTACACCCTTTGTCTGGGTCTCAAACCGCTTACACTTTACCCCCTGATCACTGGGCATCTTCATCAATTCTTTCTGGTACCTCACAACAAACATAGTGACAGACATTTAAGACGCACAGTCAGGTACCAGTACCAACTCCGCTCCCTGGGGAGTATTCCAACCCGATGCTGGCGCTTGGCCGCATACAAGGGTTAATCGCACAACGTTTTGCCAATATTGCCCTCACAGGTACCCGGTTTTACTCCTGGGTGGGGAGAAACAATGCGAGTTAAGCATCTTGCTCAAGGATGCAACTCTGGGAACCGCGCAGCTTCGAACGCTGTACCCACTGGCCGCAAGCGACTGTAGGTCCAGCGCGCTAACCACTCGGCCACAGATGAATGAATGTTGACTCTGTGATTACGCCCCATTTACTAATATTAATGCGACATAATCATCATCAGTAATATTATTTCTTTTGGACCGTATGTGAAAGAATGAGGAATGCTGACTCTCGGTGGTGAAGCCCCATCCAATGACGATGAGCTCCTGGCCAGGCACGTAGGGCTCCGTCTCCAGGCAGATGGGCTTGACCTCTGCCCGCTCTTCCACGGGCTGACTCAGGTCCAACAAGGCGATGTCGTTTTCCTGACTGCAAGCACACGCGAATACACTGTAGTGTCCGGATATGGCTCGTGGTCACGGTAGATCCGTGATAGGGAACAGATTCTATCAGGATACGTCACTGGAGAAAGTGTGCTCTTTCACTCGGTGTCCACTGCGACAGTGTACGGGAGCAAAAAGTCGGGGAAAACTCAAATTGTATGGGTCAGTTTGCTCCACCTGGGATAGTTTACGGGCAACTATTGGATGTCACACACACACGCACACACACACACACGCACACACATATTCACGGCACGCACGCACGCACACGGACGCACGCACACACACGCACACACACGCTCACACACACACACACGGTTATTGATGAGGCCACCGGCCCATTTCAAGAGTACAGTTTGGGTGGTAAACTTTAGTCACAATAGAAGCTGTCTCGCTCAACAGATTCAATAGCATCTTGTCTTTTCTTACGCAGGTGCTGAGTACGCCGATTTCACTACCCTACCTCAAAACAGCCTCTTTCTCCTCACACTGTCAACTCACACAATCCAAACTTGTTTCATGTTGTTGACAAAAGATCGATGTTTCTGCACATGTGTTTGATGCTCAATAAATCTTCTTCAACTTTGATGTTTTCATGTTTTGCGCGAAAGATTGAATGCTGTCAGTGAGAGAAAGTGTGACATTGTGTAAAGTTGAGTTAAGACGAATGCTAACCTCTAAGGTTTTATTTCATTTCTTCTTGACCTAGGAGCAAAAATATCATTAATACTTGGATGTTGAAGCTGCAATAAAGTTTTTGTGTTGAATAGTTTATCTTTTGTGGCTCTTTTTCTGAATGAGTGGTGGTGTCAAGTTAAGATGAGACTCCAAACTGTCTTCTTCAAATACAACTAAACTAAAGATTACATTCAGTTTTTCTTTTCTGTACAGTTTATACATCACCTAATGCATTATATTTATGGGAAATGAAGAGTGTATCATTACTGTATCAGAAAGTTTATTTTGAAATATTTGTGTCACATCAATACTCAGCACCTCTGTACTCTTGACCATATGCTAGTTGATCTTACATTCTTTTGTATATCGGAAAAAAGTCTTTAATAGGATCATTTCTGTTTACATCCAGTCAGGTAAATATATATTTTCCCCTTATATCACTAAGAGCTGGACAATATAATAGAACATGCGTTTCATTTTTGACTCACATGCGGAGCAAAAGTGAGTCTATGTACTCGCCCGTTTCGTCCGTCAGGGCGTCCGGCATTCTGAACACAGAGATGTAGTATCTCTGAAACAGGTTGGTCACGTGACTTCGGCCCCCACATTCCAATGATTTTACCAATCAAAATTCAACATGATCAAAAGACCATTGAGAGTGAAAAGAGACGATTCTATTTCACTCCAATTATTTATCCCGATAGATAAACACAAATTTGGTGTTCTAATAAAACTAATCTATGAGATTTTCAGGAAATCATTTGAGAACTACTTTTAGCGCGAACATCGTCGATAAGGTTGCAAACTGCCTTCAGCACGTGCGCTTGTCTTTGGAACTAGTCAGTATAAACGCATCGAAAAGGATTCCTATGGCTCCGGGCTGGTTTCGTGAATCTATGGTTATACTCTCGCAAGTAAATGCTTTCTGGCCGGAACCTGTGGTCTAACTGCCTTCACACTGTTTGACGAGCTGCTGAGTCCACACTTCGATCATTCGTGTATCCACTGATCTAGAAGTAGAAGGAAGATTTTACTCACTGTTGTCTCTGTGTTGAACATTGATCGAGTCGAAGTTTCTTCCGTCCGATTCCGAGGTTCGATATCATCGGAGAGCTCAGAAGCAGTTTTTCTAAGTTTAATCCTTCTAAGCATACATTAAATTAATGATTCATCATCAGTAAAAGCACTCAGCGGGTTTCTGGGTGTATCGGCCCAAAAGATTATGCAGACGGGATAATGGTTGCCTTACTCGCACAATGACAATGAAGTATAATTGTTACTGTTGTATTCAAAGTCCTTATAATTAGTAGAGTTCACAATATTACACTCTTGTGATTCGAATTTTACCGCATACAAGTTTTACATTTATGGGAAATCGATGTTTAGAAAATGAACTGACGGAAATATGGCTGCCAGTATCGAGTGTATCACAACAAGCGGAGGAATACACTCAACGATGTGATATGCCATTCAGCGTAGCTGAGACTCAGTGTTGAATGGTGGTATGCATGTTATGGAAGAATTAAGGCTATCACGTGACCAACCTGTTGCTGAGACTATATTCACTATAGTCTCAGCCACGCTGAATGGGCGTCCGGGCGTCCGTTTAAAACTTTAACGTTGGATTTTTCTCGGAGACTGTTAAGTCTATCAACACCCAATTTGGCATGATGGTGTATGATGACAAGGCGTCAAAAAACATACATAGTGACTTGACCTTGCTTCAAGGTCAAGGTCGCAGGGGCCATAATGTTGTCTAAAAAACATTCATTTTTCACATTTTCTCAATTTTCTCTGAAGTTTTTGAGATTGGATACCTCACCTATATATGGTATATAGGGCAAAGTAAGCCCTATCTTTTGATACCAGTTTAGTTGACCTTGCTTCAAGGTCAAGGTCACAGGAGCTCTTCAAAGTTGGATTGTATACATATTTTGAAGTGACCTTGACCCTGAACTATGGAAGATAACTGTTTCAAACTTAATAATTATGTGGGGCACATGTTATACTTTCATCATGAGACACATTTGGTCACATATCATCAAGGTCAAGGTCACTTTGACCCTTATGAAATGTGACCAAAATGGGGTAGTGAACCACTAAAAATGACCATATCTCAAGGTAGAAAGTGCCAATAAGCACCATTGTGCTTCCTATGTCTTGAATTAACAGCTTTGTGTTGCATGACCTTGGATGACCTTGACCTTGGGTCAAGGCCACATGTATTTTGGTAGGAAAAATGTGTAAAGCATTTCTTAGTGTATGATGTCATTGCTAGGTGTAGTTGTTTGACCTTGACCTTAAGGGTCACCTGAAGGTCAAGGTCATGTAAAGGTCAAGGTCAAGCATGTGAGTCGTATGGGCTTTACCCTTCTTGTCTTCTTTTTCTCTGCATAATGGACATAAGTACTTGTTAGTACCTCTCGAATATCTGTATTTATGGATATATACAACTCCGATAACCCCATCCTGAATCTGATGTATGCAGACCTGCCAAGTGCTACGCTTTAGGCGTAGCATGCTACGCTTTTGACATGCTTGCTACGCTCGTCCGTAAAAACTAAGCTTTACCCGCGTGCTTGAACCTTTGACCGTGATGGAGAATTCCCCCCCCCCCGCTTTCACGCCGCCCCGCCGGTGCAGCTTATCGCGCCGCCTTCACAGCCTCATCTCCCCCCCCTTCCCCCGCTACACCTATTTCTTCAATGCTACTCCAAATAGCTCTGGATGCTACTCTTTGGCATGATGGTGGGTTGGCAGGTCTGTGTATGCATCTCGAAATACTTTCTTGTCAAGAAAATATAAATAACACTCAGTACCAATGAATGTTTTAAAGAGAATGTAAAATGAATACCGATCACTATTTATGATCCGTAACTTCCGTTCAGAATGAAATATATATATATATATACTGATGAGTTTCTCTCTGATGTTTTTCAATAAAGCTGTCTCATTCGTAACCCGCTGATTCAACCAGATCTCTTCGCAACCACATTCCACAAGTATATTCTTTACTTTGGAAACCCAAGATTTTTCATTGTTAGATATATACATCATTTGGTAGACTCTTGGTGTAGGGTAATCGGTATTCGTCCATTTTTATAGAACTTGAGCCAGAACTTAATACTGCGTAGTTTGGCATTAACGAAAAGAGGAAAACGACCAGTATCCCCATAAACCATATCATTAGGTGTGCGTAATGAAACATTTAAGAAGCTCTTTAGAGCATGCAAATGGACACCTTCTATAATGCGACAGTCATCAGCTCCCCAAATTTCAGCCCCATACAACAGAAGGGGTTGAATCTGTGCATCAAATAATTTTAAAAACACATCTGGTGATACCTGTGCAATTTTTCAAGAGAGAGAGAGAGAGAGTCAGGCAGGTTGCTGTGACCACAGCTCTTCTTTTTACTGCATTCTGACACTTGCTCACTGTCTTACACACTATTGCCTTGGCTTCATTTTTTGACTCGCATGCAAAGCAAAAGTGAGTCTATGTACTCACCCTTTTCGTCCGTCCGGGCGTCCGGTCCGGGCGTCTGAAAACTTTAACATTGGATTTTTCTCGGAGACTATTAAGTCTATCAATACCAAATGTGGCATGATGGTGTATGATGACAAGGCCTCAAAAAACATACATAGTGACTTAACTTTGCTTCAAGGTCAAGGTCGCAGGGACAATAAATGTTGTCTAAAAAACAGTCATTTTTCACATTTTCTCAATTTTCTCTGAAGTTTTTGAGATTGGATACCTCACCTATATATGGTATATAGGACAAAGTAAGCCCTATCTTTTGATACCAGTTTAGTTGACCTTGCTTCAAGGTCAAGGTCACAGGAGCTCTTCAAAGTTGGATTGTATACATATTGTGAAGTGACCCTGACCCTGAACTATGGAAGATAACTGTTTCAAACTTAATAATTATGTGGGGCACATGTTATACTTTCATCATGAGACACATTTGGTCACATATCATCAAGGTCAAGGTCACTTTGACCCTTATGAAATGTGACCAAAATGGGGTAGTGAACCACTAAAAGTGACCATATCTCATGGTAGAAAGTGCCAATAATCACCATTGTGCTTCACATGTATTTTGGTAGGAAAATGTGTAAAGCATTTCTTAGTGTATGATGTCATTGGTAGGTTTAGTTGTTTGACCTTGACCTTGAAGGTCACCTGAAGGTCAAGGTCATATAAAGGTCAAGGTCAAGCATGTGAGTCGTATGGGCTTTGCCCTTCTTGTCTTTACATGCAGTGCTCTCAGCTGTGAAATAAATGTAGGGTGTGAACACCCACTAGCTCCAATCAGTCAGCCATACCTTGGCTTCCCATGATGTGGATGCATGTGCTCTCACTGTTGTGCTTATAATTGATGCTGTAAAATTTTTCATAATGTGTATTTGAAAAGAAAGAGAAGAATGGCACATTAGCTCCTTATGTCCATTGATAGACTCTTTCCTGTTGACAGCAGGAAACTTTCGGAGTCAGATTCAACTCTGTAATGTACAGTGCCCCCTTTTTTACCTCCCCTGAGGACGTTATGTTTTTTGGTTGGTTGCTTGGTTTCTTCTGTTGGTTAGTTATTCTACAAAATAACTAAAAAAGTTCAAAATGGATTTTGATTATATTTGTTCTAAAGTAAGGGTTTTTTCACCCAAGAAACAATCCATTAAATGTTGGAGGCTATCTGTTAACAAGTTTCTGGAATTTAAACCATTAAGAGAAATTATCTGTAGGCCGGCATGTGTGTTCCTACTCTAATGGACCGCTATAGTACAAGAATTCAAATGAACTAACCTTCACATGTAAGCAGAACAACGTCTTAAATTACACAGGCTGCCACTCCAGCAGCAGCCTATCTCACCTGCTACAGTACTGCCTGGCACACCACATGGTTGTCACCTTGAATTTGATCAGTTTCGTTGATTTAAATCACTACATTAGTACATAGCTGTGCTTCATGGCGTCAGTATGATGAAATCCTACACATCATCACCGATCTTTCAGTACATCTGAATATTGATTAACCTCCACCACTGTGGCTGCCTTGGTGGAGGTTTTCACTCCCAAAGTGCTCTCCAGTGCTTCATGCTGTCCTGGTTGCCTTTCCCACACTGCCCCATGACACCCTGGGAAGTTGTGTGCCAGCTCTCCAGTTTTCTCATTCAATTCATTGTTCTTAATTTAGGGACCACTTTGGGTCCCAGACCTCACTCTCCCTAGGCCTTCAATTGATTGCTAATTTTACAACAGTGAGTCAGAGCAGAGACACTATATATAATGGACTGCTGACTTGACCTCTCAGTGTATAGTCTAAATATAGTCGCAGTGCTGTCAGCCCAGCTCCGCCTTCCCAACAGCAACGATCATTTCCGGTTTCCGAGTTTACAGAATGGAGCAGCTAATCGAGGAGATACTTGAGCTAAGTACGCAGCATTTACTGAAAATAAGTAGTTGAAAAGAAAGAATGAACATTGAAATAGTATATTATACATAACTGTCAATCTATACCTACATTAGCTCGGACAGTGTAGATGAGTGTAACATTTATGACCGAGATATTACACGAGAGACAAAGAGCGAGTCGACGCTTCATGAAGTCAGTTGACAATGATGTTATGAATCAGAAAATATTTTTTAATAAGTAGGATGGTGTTGCAAGTCAGAGACACTGCTGCTAAACGTTTCTTAAACGTATGTGAAATGCTGAGCACCATTGCACTCCACTTGTCTTCTACATAGCGGCATAGCAGTCAGTACATGTGAGAACATACGTCGTCTGCTGTCTGACGCGCGCATACCGCCACTGGCGCTAACCCGCGATGACTCGCAAAGGGAGGAACCTATGGTATCTCTGCTCGCTCCCATTCAGGATCGTTGTGTTATTATTCTGTGGAACGACAGCCCTCTATTTCGGCCTGTGTAGGCTCCACATCCAACAATTGCACAGTTATTTCCTGACATGTTGTGTCAAAACCCTCTTAATCCCACAGACGCTGGATATATAGCTGGAATGGTTCCACTGTGCTGTTAAGCAGACGCTACGTCAAAGAACACACTTCATATTCAACGAATTGTCAGTCCAACTTCAACCTCTGACTCTACAATCTGCAAATTACATCATGTTTTTGCACAACTGAATTCAGATAGAGATGATAAAGCACAGTACAAGAAATAACCATTACATTCTATTGCTGTGTGGACAATGGAACCTGCCCAGACTTAGACCGGAAGAGAGCAGTGCTTCAGCCCTGGTTGTCTGCGCGAGACGGCACTGGCAGACGCGTTTCGCGCAGACAGCCATCCAGTTACTATAGTATCTCTGGTCAGAGGAGGGAAATTAGGAAGGAGGCAGCTAAGGCTCAGCTAGCAGCAAGGTTAGTAAGGGAATGGCTGCAAGGTTGTTGAGGGAATGGCTGCAAGGTTAGTAAGGGGATGGCTGCAAGGTTAGTAAGGGAATGGCTTCAAGATCAGAAAGGGTATGGCCACAAGGTCAGTAAGGGAATTGCAGCAAGGTCAGTAAAGGAATGGCAGCAAGGTCAGTAAAGGAATGGCAGCAAGGTTAGTAAGGGAATGGCTGCAAGGTCAGTAAAGGAATGGCAGCAAGGTTAGTAAGGGAATGGCTGCAAGGTCAGTAAAGGAATGGCAGCAAGGTTAGTAAGGGAATGGCTGCAAGGTCAGTAAAGGAATGGCAGCAAGGTCAGTAAAGGAATGGCAGCAAGGTTAGTAAGGGAATTGCAGCAAGGTCAGTAAAGGAATGGCAGCAAGGTTAGTAAGGGAATGGCTGCAAGGTCAGTAAGGGAATGGCATGTTCCAGGGTCACTGGATAAAAGCTGGCTATGGCTGGAAGTGGAACACTTTGCCATGCAGGCTCACTAAACATTTGCAGTTTTTGTGTGCATGCAATAACAATTATGCAGAGAAGGTTTTTGACTCACATGCGAAGCAAAAGTGAGTCTATGTACTCAGCCGTGTCGTCCGTCCGTCCGTCCGGGCGTAAAAAACTTAAACGTTGGATTTTTCTCGGAGACTATTAAGTCTATCAACACCAAATGTGGCATGATGGTGTATGATGACAAGGCCTCAAAAAACATACATAGTGACTTGACCTTGCTTCAAGGTCAAGGTCGCAGGAGCCATAAATGTGGTCTCAAAAACAGTCATTTTTCACATTTTCCCAATTTTCTCCCACGTTATTGAGAATGGCGACCTTAGCTACAAGTGGTATATAGGTCAAAGCAAGCCCTATCTATTGATACCAGTTTTGTTGACCTTGCTTCAAGGTCAAGGTCACAGGAGCTCTTCAAAGTTGGATTGTATACATATTTTGAAGTGACCTTGACCCTGAACTATGGAAGATAACTGTTTCAAACTTAATAATTATGTGGGGCACATGTTATACTTTCATCATGAGACACATTTGGTTACATATCATCAAGGTCAAGGTCACTAAAAGTGACCATATCTCATGGTAGAAAGTGCCAATAAGCACCATTGTGCTTCCTATGTCTTGAATTAACAGCTTTGTGTTGCATGACCTTGGATGACCTTGACCTTGGGTCAAGGTCACATGTATTTTTAAAGGGAAAATGTGTAAAGCAGTTCTTAGAGTATGATGTCATTGCTAGGTTTAGTTGTTTGACCTTGACCTTGAAGGTCACCTGAAGGTCAAGGTCATGTAAAGGTCAAGGTCAAGCATGTGAGTCGTATGGGCTTTGCCCTTCTTGTTATACTTGATGCATCGCAGAATAGAGTATCTGTTTGTGCAGAGATCTTGAGGGTGCTGTGTTCATACATGAGTGGTGTCTGAGCTCCTCTATAGTTAGGTATGGCAAAAGAAGAAAAAAGGTTGGGGCTATGGTAATCCAGTAAAATCTTTATTTTTTCCACCAGTTTATTTTTTCCACTCATACAAAAAGAGAAGAAAATGATGGCAAACAACAAACTGCATGCTGTCTTATCTTCCCTCCCTAGTGAGCTCTCAGGGAATCAACTATTTAACTTTTAAGTAGAAAAAAAGCATTTTCAATGAATGAGAACATTTATGTTCGATCTGGCCTCTTAACTCTTTCCCTACGAAGAGACGCACCCTGCGCCAAGAGGGGGTTCTCTTCATTTCCAAGTCATTACAGCATTTCTATCAACTTTTACAGGAACTCTTCAGTGCAGTAAGACCAGTAAATAACCAGCTTCATGAACATTAAGCGCATTTTGCCAGTAGGCTTTGTTTTTGTTCAGTTTGAACGCGGTTTTTGAGTTTACATTCAAATTTTATAAAATGTCAACACCAGAGCCTGGAACTTCGCGATCAACGCGTCCTACTCGCGTTTACAGCCGAGATGGCCCGAGTTATCATTGATAACTGTATGCGAGACAGCGACAGTGAGGAGTTTCAGAGCAGTGACGAAGAATTGGAAGCAGAATCAAACTCCAGAGTTCAGTCATCTAGCTCGTAGTCTGATGCGGAAGTGTCATTTCCTCCTCGAGAAACACGGCGCAGTGATCCTCTACCCTATACAAGCAAAGGAAAAGGCAGAGGAAAACGTTTGAGAATGTCCACAGATCTGCCTGCTTCGACATCTACACCTCGACCGACATCGAGGGGTCAGCTGCACGCAACCGATGAGTGGAGGCAAGTGACCGAGGGTGCTACGCAGAATTCGTTTCGCTTCCATCCCAATCATGAGCCTGGCGTTTCTCCAAATCTTGGTATCGACTCCACATTTACAGCCATCAACTGTTTTTCGAAGCTTTTTGATGATGAAGTGAAGGAGTTTCTCATTGCTGCCATCAACAACTATGCTCGTAAAAGGATCCGAGATATTCCTCCTCCCCAACCTGGCCCCACCCACAGGGAATGGGTGGAGATCACTTCACAGGAACTGAATAAGTTTGTGGCTGTGGTCATAAGCATGGGGGTAGATAGGTGCCCAGAGATTTCAGATTACTGGTCAATGGCACCTGAACTGTACACCCCATGGTATCATGCCATGTTCTCCAGGGATAGATTCCAAGAAATCTATCGCACCATGCTACATGCAAGGGATGAAGATGCAGAAGGCAAAGACAAAATTGAACTGTTCATGAACAAGCTCTTGACGAAGTTCCGTGCGCAGCCTTCTATCCTTTCAGGGAACTATCTATTGATGAAATGGTTGTTGGGTTCAAAGGCAGATGGAAATTCAAGCAATACAATGCTGCAAAACCCAAAAAGTATCACATCAAGACATTTGGGTTGTGTGATTCTGCCACGGGTTATGTGACAAACATCCTCACATACTTTGGATCTGACACCTCCTACAATCCTGAGGCTGACCAGTCTTCTGGCCATGCAGTGCAAGTTTTTGATACACTGCTGCAGCATGTGGGGACAGGGCACAAGATCTATGCTGACAGGTACTACACTACCAAGAATCTCATCAACTACCTGCAAGAGAGACGGTTGTACTACACTGGTACCCTGAATGTGAACCGAGTTGGATTTCCTCCCCAACTGAAGCAACTCTGCCTGAACCACAGAGAAATGGAGTGGTTTATGAACAGAGATGACTCCATGCTCTGTGTGGCGTTCAGAGACAAGAAAGCCAAGAAGCCTGTCCTCATGGTCTCCACTGATGCAGAGGTCAGCACAACAACTGTGAAAGATGTCCACAAGCCAATGATGATTCACATCTACAATCAGAACATGAATGGCTGTGACATGATGGACCAAAAAATGACATACTACAGCTCCTTTGACAGGAAAACCATCAAGTGGTGGAAAAAACTTTTCTTCTGGCTGCTTGAAATCACCCAAGTCAATGCATTCATTATCTACAGGGCATCAACAAACATACATAGTGACTTGACCTTGCTTCAAGGTCAAGGTCGCAGGGGCCGTAAATGTTGTCTAAAAAACTGCCATTTTTCACATTTTCCCAATTTTCTCTGAAGGTTTTGAGATTGGATACCTGACCTATATGTGGTATATAGGGCAAAGTAATCCCTATCTTTTGATACCAGTTTGATTGACCTTGCTTCAAGGTCAAGGTCACAGGAGCTCTTTAAAGTTAGATTGTATACATATTTTGTAGTGACCTTGACCCTGAACTATGAAAGATAACTCTTCCAAACTTCATAACATTGTAGTACACATATTATACTTTCATACTAGGTCACCCGTGTTGTCCGTCTGGGCGTCCGGGCGTCCGGGCATCCTGTCGTCCGTAAAAAAAACTTTAACGTTGGACTTTTCTCGGAGACTATTAAGTCTATCAACACCCAATTTGGCATGATGGTGTATGATGACAAGGCATAAAAAACATACATAGTGACTTGACCTTGTTTCAAGGTCAAGGTTGCAGGAGCCGTAAATGTTGTCTAAAAAACAGCCATTTTTCACATCCTCTCAGCATGTGAGTCGTGTGGGCTTTGCCCTTCTTGTTCTATCTGTACTGACATTTGGCATTTCAGTAAATGCCAAGCACACAGACAAGCACTCTGATGGCCTGACAATTTTTTTGGTGTGATCTTTTCCTGTCTACTTTACATCACATTCTTTGGTAGGTAGGCCTGACTTTTTTTTTTCTAAGTAGGCCAGATTGAGAGGTGCACATTTGTGTGTATGCATGTAGTAAAAATTATTATGTCTACAGTAGATTCATCTGAACATTTATCAAAAACTTTTAATTACTGAAAATGCTTTTGAAATTACCTAAATAGTACTCATAGGGGAGATGGGACAGACATTTGTTGTTTACCTTTGATTTCTCTCTTTCTTTCTAATCCCCCCCCCCCCTTCCCAACCCCCCCCCCCCCTCGACCCCCCCCCCCCCCCCCCCCCCTTTCAAGGTTGGCAGAAAAAATAGGGTCAGTCCAGTTACCATAACCACATCTTTTTAAAAATTTGGCCTTAAAGCTATTGCCTCCAGCTTCTGTTTTCTGTCCATAGTAACTCTCTACCCGAATTGATTTAGCACCCAAACCATCTTGGTGCTGAATATGCCCTGAAGAGTCCAAAGTGGGCTGTTGAAGAGTGCTACATGCTGCCTGAGTGAAGCAGCAAAGTTTATTGACAAGTTTTGGATCACACACCTTTTTCAGTTACTGCTGGGAGTCTCTGCCAGGTAAGATAAGTGAAAAAGGAATATTTGCTACAGAGATTTGGAATGACAAAACTACAAGTCCCATGTTTTTCTGCTGCATTAGCGCCTTTTTTCAGGGTTGCCTAGTTGGCTGTGAGTGCCAGTCAGTACTGGGTGCCAGTCGGTACTGGGTGCCTGTCGGTACTGGGTGCCTGTCGGTACTGGGTGCCTGTCGGTACTGGGTGCCTGTTGGTACTGGGCAGTACTGGGCCCCTGTCGGTACTGGGTGCCTGTTGGTACTGGGTGGTACTGGGCCCCTGTCGGTACTTGGTGGTACTGGGCCCCTGTCGGTACTGGGTGCCTGTTGGTACTGGGTGCCTGTCGGTACTGGGCCCCTGTCGATACTGGGTGCCGGTTGGTACTGGGTGCCTGTCGGTACTGGGCCCCTGTCGGTACTGGGTGCCTGTTGGTACTGGGCAGTACTGGGCCCCTGTCGGTACTGGGTGCCTGTTGGTACTGGGTGGTATTGGGCCCCTGTCGGTACTGGGCCCCTGTCGGTACTGGGCCCCTGTCGGTACTTGGTGGTACTGGGCCCCTGTCAGTACTGGGTGGTACTGGGCCCCTGTCGGTACTGGGTGCCTGTTGGTACTGGGTGCCTGTTGGTACTGGGCAGTACTGGGCCCCTGTCGGTACTGGGTGCCTGTTGGTACTGGGCAGTACTGGGCCCCTGTCGGTACTGGGTGCCTGTTGGTACTGGGTGGTACTGGGCCCCTGGCGGCACTGGGCCCCTGGCGGTACTGGGCGGTACTGGGCCCCTGGCGGTACTGGGCGGTACTGGGCCCCTGTCGGTACTGGGCGGTACTGGGCCCCTGTCGGTACTGGGCGGTACTGGGCCCCTGTCGGTACTGGGCGGTACTGGGCCCCTGTCGGCACTGGGCCCTGTCGGCACTGGGCCCCTGTCGGTACTGGGCGGTACTGGGCCCCTGTCAGTACTGGGCGGTACTGGGCCCCTGTCGGTACTGGGTGGTACTGGGCCCCTGTCGGTACCAGGGTGCCAGTCGGTACTGGGTGCCAGTCGGTACTGGGTGCCAGTCGGTACTGGGTGCCAGATGGTACTGGATGCTAGTTGGTACTGGGTGCCAGTCGGTATTGGGTGCCAGTCGGTATTGGGTGCCAGCTGGTAGTGGGTGCTAGTTGGAACAGCAAGATGACTAGAATTATGAAATGTGGTATAGCACTCTAATGAAACAAAAGATGAGGCCTAAATTATTTTGACATTAATTCTGCTTTTGAGTACTGTGCTTTGTGGGAGGATTGTGGAGCATGGAAATCATACCACAGATTTTCCAAGTCATTCAAAAGGGACCAAGTTCTGGAATATTATGTCATTCTTGTTTCCCAAAATATTGCTTTCCATTGAGCAACTCCAGTGGTGCTGAGAGGAATAATCGTGTATGACTGACTGAATGCATTTGCACCCTGTATTGCATCATTTTTGCATCAAGTAAGTCCCTTTTAAATCTTCTTTTCCTTTCTTTCCCCCAAATGAACTGGAAACTTTTCCAAAACTATTCTGGGTTAATTCAGCGGAGGTCCAGGGTAGGCTTCATGTGTTAGTAAGCCTACTGTTAGGTTGCAGAATGTGAATGCTTGCATGGGTGCATGTATGAGTCTGTGTAAATGGTGTGATGATGATGATGATGATGATGATGATGATGATGATACAGTTGATGGAGTTATACAGCCTATCAACCTCGGTAGGCTATGTAAGGCTATCGATCATGAAAATCACTAAAGTTGGTAAGAGTACGTGCAAGTCAGGGTAAGATTTCTCTATTTATTTGCCTTTTATAAATCTGGTAGGGAGATGCAGTGGGTCTATTCTTGCCCACAACCCACAAGGGTAATGAATGTGTGTATCTGTGTATGCTCAAACATGTACACAAGCATGATATTCTCTCATCACTGTTTGTCAATATTATGAGAGCCTCAGCTCATAATCTGAGGTGGATATACCAGGACTAGGCTATGCACTGAAAGGCTGTCCAGAATACATTTCCTTTTTTCTTTCTTGTTAAAATTTCTTTTCTAGTTTCCCTTTTTCTTTTTCTAATTGCTGTAATCATTATTCAACATCCAGTCAGTCAGTTCTTGTAAGATATCAAGTTTCCAACACCAGACACTGGTTGCTTAGTTTCTTTGCCCATATTAATACAAACTCCTGTGGTAGCATATCACAGTCAAAGGAAACCCCACCTCCTAACTTGGCTGTTGGTTGGATGCCATCTGTAGCCCTGGCCAAGAGAGAGAGAGAGAGAGGCTGCTTGTGGCCACCCAGTCATCTGACATATCTGACTCACCCAAGGGTTAGGGCTGCTTATGTTCTTTCTTACTTTGCGGACTGCTTTCAATAGTCCTGCCTGAGAGAGATGGTGAAGTGGTCTATAATTATCCTTGGGACAGCCACTTGGGCTCAGCTGTTGACTGAGCAGCCCTTCCGCCAGCTCTCAGGGAGACCTTTTCTCAGGCATCTCCAGTTGCTGTGGCAGGTGGAGTCTACTGGAGTTCTGGGGGGCACTGACACCAGTGGATTTGTGCTGCATGAATGGGGAACTCAACAGTGTTTTTGGTTTGCGTGGGTTTACTTAGGCCAAAAGAAAAAAAATGTGGTTCAGTAGTGTAGCAACAACAACAACAAAAAAGGTAATGGATTGGTATAATGACCTGATCTTCAAAGCTTAAAAAAAAGTTATTAAGAAGAAGTCAGATTGAACAGAAGTTACAATTTCTCTTTTGTTGAAAACAAGTCTTTTTAACATTAACTTAAAAAGAGGATTTCTGAGTGCTCATAGTGCTCAGGGTAGATGGGAGAGCACAAAGTTCATAGATTACTGTCAATTTTTATTCCCCCACAATCAAAAAAAGTTTAAGGTGGGCAGAAAAAGATAGGGTTGGTCAGGTTACCATAAACACATCAATTTTGTGTGTGTGGCCTTATCAATATTTGAACTAACAGGACTTTTTACTTCGGCATTCAGTCTGTGTACATGATGGATTTACCCCTTCTTGTTTCCATTTTTTTTCTTCTGAGGAATTGTTCGCATGTCTTTGCTGTATTCAGTCTAGAATCTCTTCCTCTTCCTCCTTCTGCTCCTCCTCCTCCTCCTGCTCCTCCTC
>JAWQFJ010002339.1:220077-234639 GCA_034096865.1 Theodoxus fluviatilis
CTATCGATTTTGACCAAATATCATGGTCGATCGCACATTCGAAACATCGATATTTAATTCACAGTGACTCCTACACAGCATGACGACCAAATTATTATGTACTGGATTGCTGACTTGTGCAAAGCCACAACATCAGTGATGTTGGTCATTTAATCCACAGTGACTTCCACACTTAATGACAACCAAATTACAATGAGCTCGATAGCAGACTCGTCCACAACACCATATGAGGCCCTGTCTCAAGCATAAACATCCATGTAAAAACACAGCAAATCTCAGCCATTGAGGTGATGTGGCCCGTTAGGCGGCGTAGCGTGTCAGCTCCAAGCACCCCCTTTTTGGACAAGTCCACTAGTGTGGCCCTTTAAGGAAGCCTTACCATTTGCCATCCTCTGTAGCTGCAAAAACCTGTCAAGCTGTGTGAATGTCAAAAGGACTGAGAAGACTCAAATCCAGGCAGTGTGCACCTGAATGTCCTCTTGGGTCGGAATGCAGAGATCTTTACCAAAATGCAATTACATCATGGTTTAATCAATGATATGACAAATGCATGTACCTTGAATTAATATAAATTAATACCAGTTGATGCACAAATCGGGCTCTACTAGTGGATGGGCAATGCCGAAAGTCTAGTCAGGCACGCTCCTTACTAACAGTGTTTGCCTGTATGCCTGCATTCAAATGTCACTGAGCCTGGGCCCTGATGGATATTGGACAAGCACCACAAAGTTGGCTTTCAAAGCTATGAAGCCTATTCCAGCTTCATCAATCATGGGCTGTTAAGTCAGCTTGGAAAGGCAGCACATCTGCTGCCTGGTAACTACTGCCCTTATGATAGAGTTTCTGGGCAGCTGCTGTGTTGATTTGAAGCAACTGGTTTTCTTGGAACTTAGTGCATTGAACACTTTAGGAAAATACCCTTAAATGATTAATAATGTTCAAGTGCACGGTTGTTACTGTTCGTGTTGACATGCAAATATACACAGAAAAACATCTACGTGACCATACAGAAACACTTATAGATAGATAGATAGATAGATAGATAGATAGATAGATAGATAGATAGATAGATAGATAGATAGATAGATAGATAGATAGATAGATAGATAGATAGATAGATAGATAGATAGATAGATAGATAGATAGATAGATAGATAGATAGATAGATATTCTAAACAAGTTTGAAGGGTTGGGAAGTTCCTGTCTATTTAGATAGATAGATAGATAGATAGATAGATAGATAGATAGATAGATAGATAGATAGATAGATAGATAGATAGATAGATAGATAGATAGATAGATAGATAGATAGATAGATGATAGATATATAGATAGATAGATAGATAGATAGATAGATAGATAGACAGACAGACACACACACACACAAGCCCACTTGTGAAATAGCTATACTCACGTTCACATTGTTGTCACCCTATCTCAAAACCTTACATTGAATTCTCTCTGGAGAACATGTCAGTTCGTAACAATTGAAACACGTTTCAAAAGCTATAGTCAGTTTCTACAAATTGGCTCATGTGACAGTGACTCTTTGCCCTCAAGGATGTCGTTGTCTTCAGTGTGCCGGCAGTTCATGCAGTTACACTCTCACAGACTCGGACTGCTTCAGAATTGGGCTTGTGTGTGGTCCAAGGGCTCTACTGTGTTACAGTAACAAAATAATGTAGATAAGATACTTAATAAAATTCGTTCACTTTGCCTACCATACTCCATATGTATTGTGTATTGTGTATGGCATCCTTACCTACTGACTGACCAATTTTAGTCTCCAAATTTGAGAGAATCCACCATTCAGAATGCTGAGCTTTCTTTGGGCATGGGAATCAGTAACAGTTGAAACTGTTGTGTAAGATATAGTCTGATTCTACACCCATTACGTATGTGAGAGGGAGTTATTGCTCTTCAGGTGACTCATAACCCTAAAAGAGCATGTGCCTCAACTGTAAATTGAGCTTTGAACTGTGAACTCCTTGGTATTCCGGATTCATGTATAAGGCAGTGTTACTCTCCTCAGGAAATACTGTGCAGTCTAACTTGTGTACAGCCCCACTGCGGAAGTGTTCCATTAACTACACTGTGTGTGTGTTTGCGTGTGTGTATGTGTGTTTGTGTTTGTGCGTGTATGTGCGCGCGTGCGTGTATGTGCGCGCGTGCGTGTGTGTGTGTGCGCGTGTATGTGCGCGCGCGCGCGCGCGCGCGTGTGTGTGTGTGTGTGTGAGCTGACTTTAGTTCACACTAGCTGATGCTGATGGCAGAAATAGCCTATACACCGCTCCTGTCTGTGAAGCCATTCTCTGACTCATTCCTGATCACTGCAGAGATAGCGGCCATCCTGGTTGGTTCGTGACTTTGAAAGCACAAGGAGATTCGTGTATGGCGCGGGAAGCTAAGCTAAGCTTAGTCTCTGTGTACTTTCCTTCTAAGTCACGCTTCACACAAGCCACAGTCACGCTGCTTCCTGTGTGCCCGAAGGCCTTTATGGTAGTGGCATTATTGGTCAAGTCCAACTGTACTACAAACATCCGCCTTTAGCTTCCTCTGACGCTGCAATCAATCTTATGCTGAATCTCTCCAGTACACTAGTGTTACTGAGCTGTGAGCGGTGTCTTGAATGGGAGCCCTCCCATTGGCTGCCTGATTGCTTGCAGGCAGGCAGGCCACGGCCAGGTGCGTGATAGTTGTGAACGGCCTACCCCCTTCTTCTCTTTCCCTCTCCCCTTACTGCGTAGTAGGGCCTGGCATTTATTGAGGGTTGGTAGGCGGTTGCTATGGCAGCAAGTCGTGACGTGATGGGCTCCCCACTTCCTCTCCGCCCCACACCCTTCCCCGCTCCAGAAGTCCTCCCCTTTTCCTCCAGTAAGGGGGTCCACTGGCGTGGTTGTTTTTCTATGCCTAGCGACTCCATTCTTGTGGGAGACTGTAGAGCTTTGTCATGCAAATCTCCTTCAGTTTTTTGTAGTGGTGTGCAGACACTGTTTGGGGTCCCTGCCTCGAGTGTTGACAGTGAGTTATCAGCGCCTTGGCAGAGTGCCAAACACTGCAATTGCTGGCAGGCAGTGACCCGCGCAGCTAGTACTGCGCTGTGTAATAAGGTTGATGCCAGCTAGGCCTGTATTAGCATATTATTGATAGTATTGAGGACCTGTCCTGTCAGCTTTCAGCCTGCCAAACCAGGGAGTGTCTCGCAGCTGGCCTGCCTGTCAGGTCGAAGGGCCCTCCCACCTCCTTCTTTCTCTCTCCCTGTCCTTGCGCCCCCCCCCCCCCCCCCCCCCCCCCTGTCTCCCACTCTCACCTTTCACCTAGGAGCATCTGTCACACTCAGTCAGTGGTTTCAAGTGTCACAATAATTCACAGTGATTTCTGGCTGGCTGGCTGGCTGCCGTCCCACCAACATGATCCCTTTGGTTTCCAACCCCACACCCCTCCCCAGTGGAAGGCCTCGAGGTAAGCATCACTCAGGTTCTCCCTCTGTTGGGGGCTCTTACTGATTTGAATAAGCAGTAGTGGTAGAATAACTTAAGGCCTGCCGTGAACTGGGCAGACAGTGTGTCCGTTGCCAGCACTTGGAGTTGTTTGTTATTGGCTTGCCTTCTAGGTCGATGTACCAATGGCGTGGGGGCCAGCTGTGGAGCAGAGGATATAGTAAGAGTACACACCACTGCAGTACTCTAGTAGGGTGGGGCTGCCCTATTGAACCACAGAAGTGACACTCAAGCTGGTTTATTGGCTGTTGAGTCAGCCATCACTGGTGTACTCTATGACCAGCCATGACTGCCAGCATGTATGTATTATTTGTCGGTGTGATGGAATACTGTACCCTGAACTTAATTACGAGTTGGGTTCAAACGTGATATACATGTAGATACTTAGTCTTTCCCCTTGACCTGAATGGGAGCAAGTTTACAGTGAGACCAAGCCATGGTAGTAGCTTAGTTTGCTATAAATAGAAGAGTCACATGATCTGTCACACTGTTGGGGAAAAGTGTCTATACTGACTCACTTGGCTTATCAGTGAAGACCCCATTATCAGGATAGAAAGAGCACAGTACAGAGGTTATCAGGCTTGAACTTTGCTCCCTATCTCAAATTCTGTCCTATCTCAGAGTCCTTGTAACACTGATTCTGGAAGACTTCAACTCATCTGCGCTTACATAGTAAGCTGTGTAGATTTTACTGTAATGTCACCTTCAGTGTTTCTCTTGAATTCTACCTGTATCATGGATTGATTCACCTTCTTGACTTTATTTAATGGTCACACTGTATTCAGTAGTTTATGTAATTGAAGCAAATAGCAGAGTTCATGCTATTCTGCTGCATAATCTGATTGAATCACAATCACCATAAAGAGGATAGACATCTATTATTTGCCATCATTGTTGATGCGAGTTCTTTGAAAGTGTCACTGTATTTTCTTGATTGGATAATTAACTGTGTTATCCATATTTACCTGTGCGAGTAGAATGATGCTATTGCAGTATTACATGTGTCACCTGATTGAAAATATCACCATGTTGGACTATGAGAGCAGATTCAATATTGTTCTGTCTTTGAAATCTGATTGAAAATGTTACCATGTTTGAGTATGAGAGCAGATTCAGGATATTTCTATCATCCTGAGCTGATTGATCATGTTACCTTGCTTACCTGTGTGAGTTGAAAGTTTTTCCCTCTGTTCCAATGTGAATTGATCAAGAATTTTACTCTCTGTGCATGTTAGTAGAAGAAGTAACCATTTCTGTGAGCTAATGAAAGATGTGGACATACATCATACATGTATATGCTTATGTGGGTTAATTGAAAACCATTCCTTACTTGCCTGCTTGAGCTTACCAAAGATGTTGCTATGTTTGTAAGCTGATTTGAAGACCTTGCCATATTCGCCTGTGTGATCTGATTGAAGATGTTTCTGTTTTTGTGATCTGATTGAAAATGTTACTTGGCCAGTGTGATCTGATTGAAAATGTTTCTTGGCCAGTGTGAGCTGAGTGAAGATGTTACTTGGCCAGCGTGATCTGATTGAAAATGTTACTTGGCCAGTGTGAGCTGAGTGAAAATGTTTCTTGGCCAGTGTGAGCTGAGTGAAAATGTTTCTTGGCCAGTGTGAGCTGAGTGAAGATGTTACTTGGCCAGTGTGATCTGATTGAAAATGTTACTTGGCCAGTGTGAGCTGAGTGAAAATGTTTCTTGGCCAGTGTGAGCTGAGTGAAAATGTTTCTTGGCCAGTGTGAGCTGAGTAAAAATGTTTCTTGGCCAGTGTGAGCTGAGTGAAGAACTTACCTTTCTTGACTGCAGACTCATTGAAGACATTACTTTGTTTGACTGTGTATGAGACAGCGAGGCTCTTGTCTGTGTATGAGGCAGTGAGGCTTTTGTCTGTGTGTGAGGCAGTGAGGCTCTTGTCTGTGTATGAGACAGTGAGGCTCTTGTCTGTGTATGAGGCAGTGAGGCTCTTGTCTGTGTATGAGGCAGTGAGGCTCTTGTCTGTGTATGAGGCAATGAGGCTCTTGTCTGTGTATGAGGTAGTGAGGCTCTTGTCTGTGTAAGATGCAGTGAGGCTCTTGTCTGTGTATGAGACAGTGAGGCTCTTGTCTGTGTATGAGGCAGTGAGGCTCTTGTCTGTGTATGGGGCAGTGAGGCTCTTGTCTGTGTAAGATGCAGTGAGGCTCTTGTCTGTGTATGAGACAGTGAGGCTCTTGTCTGTGTATGATACAGTGAGGCTTTTGTCTGTGTATGAGGCAGTGAGGCTCTTGTCTGTATGAGGCAGTGAGGCTCTTGTCTGTGTATGAGGCAGTGAGGCTCTTGTCTGAGTATGAGGCAATGAGGCTCTTGTCTGTGTATGAGACAGTGAGGCTCTTGTCTGTGTATGAGGCAGTGAGGCTCTTGTCTGTGTATGAGGCAGTGAGGCTCTTGTCTGTGTATGAGGCAGTGAGGCTCTTGTCTGTGTATGAGGCAGTGAGGCTCTTGTCTGTGTATGAGGCAATGAGGCTCTTGTCTGTGTATGAGGTAGTGAGGCTCTTGTCTGTGTATGAGGCTCTTGTCTGTGTATGAGACAGTAAGGCTCTTGTCTGTGTATGAGGCAGTGAGGCTCTTGTCTGTGTATGAGACAGTGAGGCTCTTGTTTGTGTATGAGACAGTGAGGCTCTTGTCTGTGTATGAGACAGTGAGGCTCTTGTCTGTGTATGAGGCAGGCAGGCTCTTGTCTGTGTATGAGGCAATGAGGCTCTTGTCTGTTTATGAGACAGTGAGGCTCTAGTCTGTTTATGAGACAGTGAGGCTCTTGTCTGTGTATGAGGCAATGAGGCTCTTGTCTGTGTATGAGGCAATGAGGCTCTTGTCTGTGTATGAGGCAGTGAGGCTCTTGTCTGTGTACGAGGCAATGAGGCTCTTGTCTGTATAAGAGGCAGTGAGGCTCTTGTCTGTGTATGAGGCAGTGAGGCTCTTGTCTGTGTATGAGGCAATGAGGCTCTTGTCTGTGTATGAGGCAGCAATGCTCATGTTTGTGTATGAGACAGTGAGGCTCTTGTCTGTGTATGAGGCAATGAGGCTCTTGTCTGTGTATGAGGCAATGAGGCTCTTGTCTGTGTATGAGACAGTGAGGCTCTTGTCTGTGTATGAGACAGTGAGGCTCTTGTCTGTGTAAGAGGCAGTGAGGCTCTTGTCTGTGTATGAGGCAGTGAGGCTCTTGTCTGTGTATGAGGCAGTGAGGCTTTTGTCTGTATGAGGCAGTGAGGCTCTTGTCTGTATGAGGCAGTGAGGCTCTTGTCTGTGTATGAGGCAGTGAGGCTCTTGTCTGTGTATGAGACAGTGAGGCTCTTGTCTGTGTATGAGACAGTGAGGCTCTTGTCTGTGTATGAGACAGTGAGGCTCTTGTCTGTGTATGAGGCAGTGAGGCTCTTCTCTGTGTATGAGTCGGTGAGGCTCTTGTCTATGTATGGGGCAGTGAGGCTTTTGTCTGTGTATGAGGCAGTGAGGCTCTTGTCTGTGTATGAGACAGTGAGGTTCTTGTCTGTGTATAAGACAGTGAGGTTCTTGTCTGTGTATAAGACAGTGAGGTTCTTGGGTCAAATCTTGTACCAAGAGGGAGGGTTCCCATACCTCAGGCTGCTGTATGGAAGTGTGCAGTCTTGTCATGGTTGACTGACTGTTGGTGCTGCAACACACACACACACACACACACACACACACACACACACACACACACACACACACACACACACACACACACACACACACACACACACACACACACACACACACACACACATACATACACACCCAGACACATATGCATACACATACATACACACAAATACAAACTCACATGCACACACACACACACTCTCTCACACATGCACACACATTCACTCACATGCACTCGCACACATGCATACACATACACACATAGATATAGATGTATACACAAACACGCACATGTACATGCACACTCGTAGAATATTTCAGAAGGAAGCCACTGCTGCTGTGCTACAGATTGATTTAAAAACAGCCTGCTAAAGGTCCCTTACCCTTTTGCTTGAAGAAAAGGAAAAGTGAAGCTGTGAAAGAGGAGTCAGCAGCTAAGTAAGTAATGATAAGAGGAGGAGGAGGAGTAATAAAGAAAAAATAGTGTGCCTCATCCCTGGATAAGAAGAAAATAGATGTATTTTGATTTTTAAATGTTTAAAAACAAAAGCTATGAAATTAAGCCTACTACTCTGTATTCAATCTTCCCACTGTTCAACAAGGAAAATCATGTGAATGTATAGCATGATATCACCCTACACATCGTCAATGACTATGTTCAGCATGTAGCATTGTATGACTCTAGGTGCGGTGAATGAGATTAGCAAGCTCTGGAAATGACTGTGAGGGAGGGCACCTTCCAGCAAGATTGCATCTGTCTTGAGAGGGGGTGTTGGTCCTCATGAAGACGTGATGGAGAGAGTAAAAGCATTTGCATCCCTGCTGAAGCCAGTACTTGGACCCCTATTGATCAGTAGCACCTTGAAAAATCAATAGCTTTTCTTTATCAACATCACATGCCTGATTGCCCATGCAGGAGTGTTGATAATGCTTTGCCTACTGATCAGTGAGTGTCTGAAATGCCCTTTTATTGTCAGCTGACAAAGTCCTTTTGTAGCCAGACACTTAAAGTTAGTTTGTGGTAAGAAATGAGAAAAAAAGAAAGAGAGAAGAGAAAACTGATGGGTGTATAGGAGAGAAAAAAGAGCAGTAGTGTTGTACATGTGTTGTACTTCACACAAATTGTCTATGAGCAAGATTTGATCACACAATTGTAACCTGCATGTTAACTTTCAAAATGAGGATTTCTCTTTCTTTCATTGCCTGGTTGCATAGACGTTTGTTTACCTGGACTGGTTGAAGCTTTTAGTGTGTTGGAGCCCTGTCACAGGCAAATATCTGCAGCCCTGACACTGTGTAAAGGAGGTTTCAAACAGTCTCAGAAGATTAAATAATGGATGCAGTGGCTATGTTTGCCTAAACCAGGACCAATGTTGATTCACTGACAATTTCAGCAGTCACCTGCCCCAGCAGTAGTTTCTTTTTGGTTGTACATATTTCCTGCTTGGTCTCCCCCTGTGGGTTCGGGGTAAGAATTGACCCACTGCCTCTTCCTAAGCGACACCGTGACTTGCTTTGCATTCACTCTAAACTGCTCTAGTGATTTTCGTGCTTACTGGCCTTATATAGCCTACAAGGGCTGATAGGCTGTAAAACTCCATCCATCCATCCATCCTGCTTGGTCATAGGGACCAAAAACATGTTTTTGTGGCTTTTAGATAAAAATTATTTTGAACTTTATTCCTTGAAACCACATACATCTGAGTTTTCCTCTCCATAAGGGAGTGATCTTGGGTGAAATGGGCTTTAAAAATCTTTGAATGGTCAAATAGAAAGAATGCTTGTCTGTCCATGTTTATTATTCTTAGTAATGTGTCTGTAATAGGGATCTGTTTATTGATCATGAATGCATTCACTCCTGTTAAATATTAAGCTTTGCTAGTTTGTGCCTGTGTGTGTGTGTGTGTGTGTGTGTGTGTGTGTGTGTGTGTGTGTGTGTGTGTGTGTGTGTGTGTGTGTGTGTGTGTGTGTGTGTGTGCGTGCGCAAAATACTCTCATTGTCTCTTATGAGACAAACGTATTGTGAACAAGTGGCCCTCACTGCTGTGTGAATCACAATCTGAGTCACCTCCAGTCTCTCTAAACTAAGCTTTCCTGTCTCATTGTATCCTGCTTCAGTGACTCATATCTCTACTTGTTAAGTTTCTTGCAGCTTTGTATGACAAGAATTACCCAGTGCCTCCACTGTGTCCAGTGACTGTGTCTAGTCCTCATTGTTATCACTCTAACAGTAACAATAAGGGTTCTATTTCTTCACTGCGTTTCTTGAGGTATTGTCAGAGTTCCACAATGATTAAACTCCTTTCAAATCCAGTGGCAGAGTCTGAAGTTCATCATATCCTCAGTGCTGTGGCATATCTTGTCTTCCAGTGCCTTCAATGACTGGTTTTTTGGTCAATATTTAGGTCAACTAAGCCTTTGGTGTCAGCGTTTCCTGTAGCAAGTGCTCAGTATTTCTTGAAGGACTTTCTTGTTTCTGGTTTTGAGCCATGCAGTGTTTCTCTGACTGTTGTTGTCAGTGTTAAGGTCAACAAAGCCTTCAATGACAGTGTTTCCTGTGGCAAGTGAGATTCACAATATTGATTGAAGGACAGTTTTTTGTTGGTAGTGTAAAAACCATCCAGTATCTTCAATGACTGCTCCTTGTTTCAATGTTTTAGTCCACAAATCCTTCAGTGATTAAAATTTTGGGGTGGTGCTGGTGAGTGGGTTTTCCAATATCCTTAAGTTGAACTGAGGATGAAAATCTTCCTCTGTTAGTGAACCAGTGACCATCTAAATATCAGTGTATTTGTATCTGATTTATCCCTCCAGGTTTACTGGAGGTCCTCACAGCTTTATCTGTCTGTGTGTGTGTGTGTGTCTGTCTGTCAGTCCCGACTTAACGGCTGATATCTCAAAATCTACTGGACGGATTTCCTTGACATTTGACTTACTGGAAGTTAGGTCCGATTGAATGTATCAAATTTTCAGAATCGAGGTTTGAAAAGAAAGGGACTTTTTTACGTTTTGGTGTTGCCAAAACAGAGTCCAAAAGCAAAATGTGTGACGTGATCATTTGACGTCGAATAACGTGACGTAATTTCCAGGAGATTGTACATTGATTGGTGAAGGAGAAAGAAGGATTTTTTACGATGCGGGTCGTTTCGTACGCTGGACGTTTCGTACGTAGTTGTTTCGTACCCTAACCCTACGGGGTTAGGAAACATCCAGAGTACGAAATATCCAGGGTACGAAACGTCCTGTATTAGATTTTTTATCCCTCTAGGTTTACTGGAGGTCGTCCTCACAGCTTTATTGTTTTGTTTTTTAATGCCAAAACCTGGAGGTTCAGCACCAGCGGTTTTTATCTTTCATTCATGTTTCCAGTTTTGTTCTGTTCTTTATCTTGCCTACCTGCCTGCTTGCCAGCTTTTCTTAATTGTGACCTGTATGTTTTTGTGTAAACACAAAAATAACATTGTATCTTCTCTACCTTATTTTCTTCTTATAGCTACTACTGGGTTGGCATTGTAGCTATTTTCTTGAGAGTTATCAAAATGATAAACAATTTACTTCCCCTAATCAACCTTTCAACAGTGTTTTATTGGAGTAGTTCTTTGATAAGAAACCTACCACTAGTATACCCATGTTGCTGACACTGCTGTTATACATCAGTGTATTCTATCTTGTACTTTCAGGCAAAGCTAATCCGTAGATGATGGTCTCTGTGAAGATAGAGCCTGTTGAGGTAAAGGAAACTCATCTTCAGATGAGGAACGGCCAGCCCCAGCCCACCAGACCACAAGCCTTGCACTTCCAAGCCCCTGTGTCTTCATCCGCAGCCATGGCTTTGACTTCCCAGTCCCAGCAGAGTGCCATCTCCAATGGCAACAGCCAGCCTTCCCCTCGGGTGGTCGACCCTGGAACACCCAAATCTGGATCATCACCAGAGGCTGACCCCGACATCGATATCCAGAGCAAGAATGGGCACTTTGGATGGGTCACCATTGACGAGATCAACATCCCATGCATCTTCAGATCAGGCAAGGAGTATGTGCCTGTTAGGATTGTGGAGAGGAAACTTCTCATCTTCTATCCCAACAGCTTCCCAGATGACCTTGGCAAGCAAGATCCCTTGGTGAGCTTTTTCATTACCAAGGCAGAGGCTGACCTCCTGAATGAGATCAACAAGTCACACTGCCATTGTGAGTTCGGCACTGAGGAATTCACTGAAAAGGATCTTATCGTGGGTGTCAGAGAATTTGAGAACTTCTATGTCCTAGTGAAAAAGACATTTCCTGAGAATGGCGTAAAAGACATAAACACACGCCCAGATGATGCTAAGTTGCGAAGATATTGTGGATGGGTTCAGATAAATAACACTCTGTCTCCATACATCAAGCGCACACCAGAGAGATATGTGCCGTTGTCAGTAATCCGCCATGCTGCAGGACTCTTAAAGGATGCCAACGGTGAGGGTGAGCTGCCCTCCCAGGAAGAGAGTGCCATGCTGAATGATACCTGTAAGTGTGCAGGAATTGACTTCACGTTCAACCTCAACTCCAAAATAATTAACCTTAACATAGTGCTTGCTAAATGTGGAAGAGTCAAGGTGCGTGAGCTGCCATTTGACGACCCTCTAAAGCATGCAGTGTACATAGCTGAGGTTCTTCCAGAGAATGCTCCCCACCAAAATGCCCCATCTGGCCTGCCTCCTGCTCTCCCTCAAGCCACAGTGCAGCCAATGCAGCAGCACTGCATGCCCCAAGGGCTTTCGCAGATGGCTCAGCACAGACAACATCTGCCCCCTCAACAGATTCCAAGACCACTTATGCCCCAACAGCAGATACCACAATTGCCAATATCCCAGCAACATATGCAGAGGCAGCAGATGATGATGCAGCAACAGCAGCATCAGCAGCAGAGACAACCCATGCCCAGACCTCAGCAGCAGCAGATGCACCAGCCTGCAACCAATGGACTGCATCCTCCCGGTATGGGCCCCTTCATGCATGCATTCCAAGGCCAGCCCACACCTGGTGGCCTGATGGTGCCCATGAGCATAGGTAACTTCCAACTGACCCCTAACATGGGACCACCTGGACTTCCTGCCTACCCCCAGGCCATGCAGCAGCAGCAGCAGCAACGACACCAAGGCAATGGCATGCTCCAGACCATGCACTTCCCACCTGGGCAGCTGATGTCTCGTCCTAATCCCAACCAGGCTGCTAACCAGAGACAACAGCAGCCCCATCCCACAGGGAATTATGTAGTCTCAGCATCCACTGCCGCTAAAAACCTCAGTGCTCTTGCCCAGCCCCCCAGTGGCAATGCAGTCCCTGGCAGCCAGATGCAGTGGGTATCCATGGGCATGCCCAACGTGCCACATGCCATGCAGGCTGCCATGCATGTCAGAAGGCCCCAGTTCCAGCCCATGGTCA
Organism: Theodoxus fluviatilis; assembly: GCA_034096865.1. Classification (NCBI taxonomy): domain Eukaryota; kingdom Metazoa; phylum Mollusca; class Gastropoda; order Cycloneritida; family Neritidae; genus Theodoxus; species Theodoxus fluviatilis. The sequence goes on from JAWQFJ010002339.1 coordinate 232,659, forward strand.
GCCAAGCTATCCACCCCATCAGGCCCTACCCTGCTCACTCCAACGCACCTGCTGTGCCTCCCCAACAGAACCCCCATGTATCCCTGCCAGTTCCTCAAGCTGCAGCCATGGTCAGTGCTCCCCTAAGACCAATGGCTCCCAAGCCTGCAGGTGCAACCCCCCAGCAGATGGATCCCAAGATGCTCAGGCCAAATGCTCCCATTGACCAGAACTTGAAGAAGAAGCTGATGGACAGCATTCAGGGCTACATTGTCAAGGAGAAGAGCATTTCTTGCATGCAAGTGGACACTGAGGGCAAGAAGGGAGTGCACTGCCTGGTGGAAGCTGTGTGCAAGCTCTACTTTCCTACCTGCACCTTTACAGATTTCATTCGATGCATGGAGACTGTTCTTAAGACGAAAGTGTTTGACCTGACTCCGGAGGAGGAGGCTGCATTCATCGCCTACTACAACTTGCCCATCTCATCCCTGAAGTGCAGCAAGTCCATCCTGCTGACCGATCTCGAGAAATACTTCCCACAGTTGACCTACATGCTAAACAGTGACAAGAAGGGTGACTCTGCATCTAAAGGTCAGCCAGCTTCTCAGAGAGCAACCAACGGTGCTGCTGCCGCCCCTCCCAGTGGTGGTGCTGGCATGGTTGGCATGGACATGAGGAAGAGACCTGTCCCTCCAGGAAGCAGCAGCTCTCCCTCGCCGCTGAAGAAGCCCAACAAGAGTGTGGAAGACGTCATCCAAAAGATCAAGCATGTCAAGGAAGGTGGAAGCACACTGCCACCATCTGCAGGTTGGTGCTCCCTTTCAGCTTTGTAAAACTGTTCAGGCTTGAGTTTTTGTCAACCCAATTATGCATTTGCATTAATGTGAAAGGGTTTTGTTTTCCAACATCTGTTTTCTTTGTGAAAATGTGTGTGTGTGTGTGTGTGTGTGTGTGTGTGTGTGTGTGTGTGTGTGTGTGTGTGTGTGTGTGTGTGTGTGTGTGTTCATGAATGCATTAACGTGAGCACTTGAATGTATGCAGACATCATATGTTGAGCTTTTCATGAATGTATGTAAATTCAAATAGAATGGAGTTATGATATGGCAATTGACATTTTGTTAGGGTGTTAATAATCTACGGGCACTTGAGGCAGTTGCAATAAAGTACAGTAATGTATGAATAAATTGGAATCTACTTTGTATGCAAACCAAACTTTATTTAGATTCTCTGCAACCAGTGAGTTTCAATTTGCTTAGTTGATAGGAATGAGAGAGATAATTTTGAGAGTTCAAGCTGAGGAATCTTGACATGATTGTACTGAAATGAAAAGGTACAGGTTCTAAAGCAATGCATATTTTATTCCATAAGGTGTTATGGAGAGAAGTATAATCACCTGTGTAAGCTTTGGGTTTTGTTGGAATGACTGACTTGAAACATTTCAAGTCATGCCACTAACACATTCATCTTTCAAATAGACTGCCAGTGGAATCCATGGAAGTCACAATGAGGAAGGTGTGCAGACCATATCTCAGAATGGGAAGGGTGGTTCCTCACAGTCCTGAATGCTTGGGGATACTTAGCACATAACGCATGTCATGGGGAGAAAAGTAATGGAACAAGAGAAAATGTACAGTCAACTCTTGCCACTAAGGGAAGGGACAGGGTTCGTACAGGTCATGGAAAACCTGGAAAGTCATGGAATTTGATTTTTCATTTTCCAGGTCTGGAAAGTCATGGAATTTCAACTTAGGTCATGGAAAGTCATGGAATTTAAGAAAGAAAAAAAGACGTTTTCTAGGCTGTGCTTCGCGCGATACTCTCACTCTAATTTTAAACGCTGAGCACGTCAGGAAAACCTGCCCTTGCATCCCATTGGTTAATTCTGAAGGCTCGTGTGCCTTCTGCTTCCTGATTGGTTCTTTGGCTAGGTGACCTCGTTTCATTTCCACGCCGGTCCGGTCAGTTGGTTCAAACGAGGACAGAGTGAAAAGAGATTGTTTTG
>JAWQFJ010002339.1:234649-254226 GCA_034096865.1 Theodoxus fluviatilis
CGTTGTAATTTTTCGTATTATGCCATTTAATTTGTGTAAGCAGTGTGTCATAGACAGTAACTTGCATTTGGTTTGCTAGTTCATTCTTCTCTTTGAGCTCTTTAAAGCTAAAAGTATCCTTCTGTACAAGTTGACTCTGCCTGAGCGTTATGCATCCCTATCTACTTTGTTTTCTCTGTGAGAAGTGTTCCTTTCCCCTGTTTGCCTCCATTGTGAAGCACCGTGTTTCTATGGCACATGACTGTTGGGACTGCCATGCCTTGGTGCTCTCATGATTCTCTGCAGAGGAACCTCCCTGATCCTGCTTGAAGCGCTGCAGATTCCGAAGCAGCAATGCCACTCACTTTCCTTCTGTCCTCTTCCCTGCTGTCTTCCTGGGCCTCTTGCTAAAGGCACCAACTCTGAACTTTTCTTTTCATTCAAGCCCTCAATGCTTTGGTGCGACATAGACATAGTGGGGGGTCTTTCCCTCTTACCTTATCTTTTACAATTTTTTTCAATCACTTAATATAATTATTAATGGTCCCTTGTCATCATCACCACTGGGCTGTCAAAACTTTCCTCGAGAGGGGAAAGTGAGCAGATGGTTGGATTGAGAATTACCCAATGTGATTGTGGTGAGTAGACTTTCCTGGTGACACTTTCCAATTGGTCAAGTGTTGAAGCCTGATTCTACCCTTGAAGGAGTGCTGCTACCATTGTAGTGCCTAGCCTATGAGCTTTTAGAATGTTGCAGGTGGACATTTTGGATTTGGACCAATTTCCTGTTCAGTAGTTGATTTCCTGGTCCTCCAAGTAAACTATCAGTTTAATCAAACGTTGCTTCATCTAAAAAACTTCAACAATTCACAAGGATCAGTTCAAACGAGTTTAGCCTGTAGCAGGTGGCTGAATTGGGAAATTCCACAATCCAAATTTCATCTGTCTGTAGCGTGTGTGTGTGCAAGCGTGCATGGCTTCGGAAGGGATGGAGGGAGGGTAGGGGGGGGGGGAGAGAGAGAAGAGGGAGAGGGAGGGAGGGAGGGAGGGACGGGGAGGGAGGGAGGGGGGAGGGAGCAGGAGGGAGGGGGAGGAGGATGGGAGTGAGGGAGGGAGAGAGAGAGAGAAGAAGAGAGAGAGAGAGCGAGCGAGCTAGGGAGAGAGCGATAGAGGAGAGATAGAGATTCGAGAAGAGTAGAGAGAGAGAGAGTGGGGGGGGGGGCGGGGGGGGGGGGGGGGGGGGGGTGGGGGGGGGGGGGGGGGGGGGGGGGGGGGGGGGTGGGGGGGGGGGGGGGGGGGGGGTGGGGGGGGGGGGGGGGGGGGGGAGGGGAGGGGGGGGGGGGGGGGGGGGGGGGGGGTGGGGGGGGGGGAGTGGGGTGGGGGGGGGGCGGGGGGTGGGGGGGGGGGGGGGGGGGGGGGGGGGGGGGGGGGGGGGGGGGGGGGGGGGGGGGGGGGCGGGGACGGGAGGGGGGACGGGGGGGGGGGGGGGGGGGGGGGGGGGGGGGGGGGGGGGGGGGGGGGGGGGGGGGGGGGGGGGGGGGGGGGGGGGGGGGGGGGGGGGGGGGGGGGGGGGGGGGGGGGGGTGGGGGTTTGGGGGGGGGGGGGGGGGGGTGGGGGGGGGGGGGGGGGGGGGGGGGGGGGGGGGGGGGGGGGGGGGGGGGGGGGGGGGGGGGGGGGGGGGGGGGGGGGGGGGGGGGGGGGGGGGGGGGGGGGGGGGGGGGGGGGGGGGGGGGGGGGGGGGGGGGGGGGGGGGGGGGGGGGGGGGGGGGGGGGGGGGGGGTGGGGGGGGGGGGGGGGGGGGGGGGGGGGGGGGGGGGGGGGGGGGGGGGGGGGGGGGGGGGGGGGGGGGGGGGGGGGGGGGGGGGGGGGGGGGGGGGGGGGGGGGGGGGGAGGGGGGGGGGGGGGGGGGGGGGGGGGGGGGGGGGGGGGGGGGGGGGGGGGGGGGGGGGGGGGGGGGGGGGGGGGGGGGGGGGGGGGGGGGGGGGGGGGGGGAGGGGGGGGGGGGGGGGGGCGGGGGGGGGGGGGGGGGGGGGGGGGGGGGGGGGGGGGGGGGGGGGGGGGGGGGGAGGGGAAGGGGGGGGGGGGGGGGGGGGCGGGGGGGGGGGGGGGGGGGGGGGCGGGGGGGGGGGGGGGGGGGGGGGGGGGGGGGGGGGGGGGGGGGGGGGGGGGGGGGGGGGGGGGGGGGGGGGGGGGGGGGGGGGGGCGGGAGGGGGGGGGGGGGGGGGAGGGGGGGGGGGGGGGGGCGGGGGGCGGGGGGGGGGGGGGGGGAGGGGGGGGGGGGGGGGAGGGGGGGGGGGGGGGGGGGGGGGGGGGGAGGGGGGGGGGGGGGGGGGGGGGGGGGAGGGGGGGGGGGGGGGGCAGGCACATCAAGCACAACCAGTAACCTGGGACTGGGCAGAGCTCTGATGTCATTGTAATATAAATGATAAGGTTGGAAGGAAGAGGTAAGTTCCTTGTAAAATTTATCCTTAAATACTTTTTTTTATTTTTGCATTGGCATGTTATAGATGTTGAAACAAAGCTAATGCAATCATACAGATGCATTGTTATGACTACATCAGCTGAGGCATTGGTAATAAAATCACCTTTTGAAAACCTGTTTCCTAAGCCCAATAGTGATGATGACATGATGATGAGACTTGCTGCTTCATAATTTGAAATAGTATGGGAACATTTACTGCCTGCATTCTGGGACAAAAATAGCAACGATTTGGCATGAAATGTGCTTTTCTGAAGAAAGGGTATCAATAAACATCATCAGAACATGCAAACTGTGTAGTGCTGTTCCTGTCATGAGTTTGAATTGTTTTGAGACAACTGTCTTGCATGGATATATGGCTGTATTTTGCTTTCAGATTGTAAGTAGGCAGCCATGCATAGGAGAATCTTGGACTGGCTCATGTGATTTGCAAAGCACTTGGATTCTAAAACTCCTTGCATTGCAAACTTTAATCCTCTCCTCTCTTCTCACCCCCACCCCCACCCCCAGCCCCCCCACCCCCCCCCCCCCCCCCCCCCCCCCCCCTATCCTTGCAAGAACTTGTTTTGTGTTGATAATTGTATTTGATTGGCGTTCTGTCTTTTGCAGGACAGAACAGCAAGGGACACTCCCGAGGAGTCATTGTGCTGGACTGAGTGACTGGAAACATGTTGGCACACACTATATATGGACAGGGGCAAAGTGTGCATACCAATCCGAATATCTATCCTTTAATTGGCCAGTGTCACTTTTCTTTACAAGTTGTGTTGACTCCTTTTGGAATGTGCAAGTAATTCTGAAGGGCAGGATGACTGTGCTTCTCAGATCAATTCCTTTGTGGTTGGGACTGAGACATCTGTGTGGAATTGTGTGTCATCCCCTCGATCATTTCTTAGGTCAACATCAAGCCGATGTTAGTCCATATCTCTGGAGAAAATTGATATCACTCATTGACTCATCCATTTTGTAAACTCTACATCTTCCATACATGATAAGACCCGTGCTACTTTGTTTCTAGACCAAGACATTTGTCAAGCTGTGCTTATTACTCCTCATGGAATCATTTTGCCAGCATTTATTTAATGTCATTTCACTTCTCATGCAATGATGGGCATTACTTGACAGCTATTCAAGCCTGCCAGCTTGATTCTGAGAACCAGCTCTTCCAGTATCTGCCATTGATGATGGACTGTGTACAGTTTTTATACTTGATCCCCTCGGGCTTCCCTTCTAGTGTGCTCTTGTGGACCAGAGGCCTTGTTTCTTCCTGTGTGAAGAATAACCCTTGGACTTGTACAGTGTGGCTATGTATGTGTCTGGCTGCTGTAGTAATCCTTGACTGTACATGACTTTGAAGCATGCCACTGGTTCAGTTCTCTTTTCCTGTAAAAAAAAAACAAACAAAAAAACACACACACACACACACACACACACACACTCACACACACACACCTCTCAACCCCAGCGCCTCCCACCCCCACCCCAACCCCCACCCCCACCTCCATCCCGGCATTTGTAAAGCCTCTAAGTATTATATAGGACAGACTTTTTGTAGTAGATTTAAACTTTTTAAGTTGTAGTAAGAAGCTTTGATGAGTAAAATGTAAAACATTGCATCAGACTAATAGTTAACAGAAAAGACGGACATGTGTACATAAATGGTGTCTCATCCTCCCCCATACCATGAAAGACAGGAACATGGCATGTGTAGAATTTGATGAAAGTTAACAGCAGCTGTCTTCAGATTTTGATGGAACATATGTGCACAGGTTAGGCAGCGTACTGTAAACGTAGGCAATCACGCCAGGTCTGTGCGATGTCAGTAGTATGGTTTCGATTCTCGCCGTTACACACACACTCACACACACACACACACACACACTCTCTCTCTCTCTCTCTCTCTCTCTCTCTCTCTCTCTCTCTCTCTCTCTCTCTCTCTCTCTCTCTCTCTCTCTTTCTCTTATTTGTTGTTGGTTGCATGCCATTCTTGGTTTTGTTTTCTTTCTTACAAAATGGGGTAGATTTGGAAGATTTTTTTATTGTTTGACTGCTTTATTTTCTTTTTCCGTTCGTTGTTTTTGTTTTTTAAGATGATTATTTTGAAAGTGAACACTGTTTTAATCAGTGGGACTTGTGTTTAAATGGGAAAACAATAGATAATATGTTTACAGTTGATGTTAACGGGAAATAAGGGGACAGAAGCTCCATATTGGTTCTGTCGGCTTTAAACTGTCCTGTTTTGTGTTCTGAATGCAACACATTGGCAGTGAGCATTGTGCTGAAAAAACTTTTGGAATGATTATGTACCGTAACTTACCACGTTATTGCCCTGGAGTTGATAATGCAATGGACATCAATGCTTGCATGTAGTGGTAGGTTTGTGTGTGTGTACAAATGTACTTGTGTGTGTGTGTGTGTGGGTGGGTGGGTGTGTGTGTGTGCACACATGCTTGCATGTATGTTTGTATGCGTACATTTGTGTTAGAGCTTGGGGTTTTGATGTTGGGATGGCAGTATTTCAATGCTAGAACATTAAAGGGATGCAGTGTACTTGTAGATACTAATTACTGAGAAATCCGTTTTTTGAAACTTTTTTTCCCGACAAAAAGAATTTAAAAACAAATCTACAAGATACAACAAGATACAAGATATAAGATACTTTATTGTCCTCATTGTACAAGGAAATTTGTTTTGTCGGTGGCAAAAACATAATACATACATACAAAAACAGAAACGTACAAGAAGTTCAACATTAATTAACTCAACCGTATCGCTCATGATTGCTTTGGAAAGAGGACAGTGAAACTGGGGCAGTTTTACTGTGCTATTGACATATCAGTTGGCTACCCTCTCACCACGACAAAACACATTAAATATAAGAGAATATTTTTCATGTCTGTCTGTCATGCTCAGGCTGGATGCTGCTGGCTGGCCATCTTTCTTCTCTTTTTTTCTATCCCAAATAGTCATGCACTGAATGGAAAAGCATATTATTATTTTCTTTTGTGTTGTATCGTTCAGTCTTTTCCTCTGAAGAACTGGCAGTAGATGTGTCAGTGCCAATGGCATTTGCAGTGCTAAGAGCAGGCCCATGACAATCCTATTGAGAAGCAAATAATCAGTGCAGTTTTCCTGTAGGAATTTTTTAGGGCAAAAGGTCACCCCAGAGACAACCTTTTAGATAACTGTAACCAGTTGAAGCTCATCCTTGTCTGGAGAAACCATATGAACTCTTCCTAGAGGCATACAGATCTGTAAATAAATCTGAGCTCCAGAGACTTAGGCAGAGACAGCGCTGAGGTGGGGATGTTAAGAGGGATGGGAAATCTGTTTTCAAGGCCTAACTAACTTGCTTGTGGGAGACAGCATGTGCTCTACCTGAATGAATGCAACTTCCCTAAGGCTTTCTCCATAAACCAGGTAGTCTCAGAATGGTAGTCAGGGAATTAAAAGTAGTCCTACTGTTTGAAGTATGGCCTGGTGGCCAGTAAGATGGGTACTCTAGCAGTCTTGTCTTTCTACTGGTTGGTCCAAGAAACTGAGCTACTTATATTGGCTGCCAGTGGCAACATCTACAGAATTGTTTCAGCTTTCAGTCATTTTTACTGGTTTGGTATTGTACTGCCTAGTTCAAAATGCCCTCCTTGGATTATAGTCTTGCATAGCTATTGTTCCATGAGTTGAGCTAAATCTGTAAAACTTGAGCAATATGAGTTTTACTTTCTTTTTGTGGTTAACAGGAAATTATTTCTGCTGCTCATGTTTCATGAAAACAGGCTTCATGCAAGGTGTAAACTGTGAAACTTGTGTCATGAAAGGGCCAAAACAGGTTGAAAGAGCCTATGATGTTGCTTTGGTGGGAAGTGGGTTCTAATGGTCTGTGGTAATCCTTCAACCTATTCATCAACATGGTTCATGATTTCAGTCATTCTAAAAGGTCCCAGATGGGTAATTGAGATTTTACAGAGTTGAATGTGATTGGTATATGTGATGAAGAGTTGTTGAGTGACTGCAGGGGAGTTTGCTGTGAGATGTTATATACATCCAAGGTGCTGAATGTCCTTTGGCAATTTGTCATATCATTCAAGTGTGCTTTTGAAGTCCAAGTAGAACTTCAAGTCATTTGTGATATTATTTAGAACCCACCTGTAAATGTTTGCTGTCCTCCTCTTGAAAGTTAATGATTGGATGTGCCATGATTGCAGTTGCTGAGTACTAGTGAAACACTCCATACAAGTCCTACAGCTTGAAGGAAGTACAAAGAATTGTGCAAATTTTTGTGAAGTACCATAGTGCTGATGTGTCTTGAATCTTGAAAACAATCATTTTTGTTGAGTATATGTATTATGTTGTCCTAACTTGTTATTACTTAGAAAAATAGCAATATCACTGTACAACATCATACCTTCTGTCCATTTGCACAGATTGTAATTTTGTTATTATTTTGTGATTATTGAATGTTTGAAAGCTGTTATTCATGCCCTGAATCATTATTTGATGACCATATCTATGCATATTGATCAAAATGATTTCAAGTTTTCTGTCGAATTGACTCATGATTTATTATTATAATGTGTTATAATGCTGAAAGTGCTTTGAGTTTGATTGTGTTTCTTTGTTTGGAGTATCACCGTCTTCACAGGGACACACAATTCAACCCCGATTTTGAAAAGCGAATGTAATGGCTACTCTAACTTGTCTTAATCTTTGAACCTTAACGAGTAAATGAATGAAATAATCATTTCTAGTGAAAACTCTCACTTTATTTGAGTGGAAACATGAGCTTCATCTTGAGTTGAAACCTCAAGGATATAGAGTAGACAAAAGTGAATGGCTTTATAAATGGAGCACTATTAGTACAAGTATAGAGTATTGCTGTCAAAGCTGGACACTAGAATGGCTTGCTTTGTGCTTCATGTCTGTGTACAGATTTGGTACCTGTGTTGAAGACATGGAGGTTTACCGGAAAGATGCAGCCATTTTAGCTTTGAGCAGCGTAGGTGGTGCTTTCAATATCTGTTGAGAGTATCTCATTTTTGCTTCTATTGGTTATGACTGTGACAACAGCATGTTAGAACGAAATCCATAGGTTTATGAGAGGGTGATAATTCAGTATGAATGGACATATATAGATTGAATCTGCAATCCACACATTTTGAACTTTTTGTCTTCTTTAGTTGTTTCCATGATATTATTCGTGATTGATATAATGAGGAATTTCTGTGTTGGAACTTTTTGTTTAACAAAAAGTTTACATTGGATAAGCCAGAATTAGTTCATTTCGTCTGCTGGACATAGTAATTAGACTTGGGCATTGACTTCACTGTGTAAACCAAGACCATCAAGACAGAGTTGCATTTTGTCATTGCACTCATCTAACTGTATTGACATCAAGCATTTGCATACTGCATAGATTGTGCTTCCTAAATCTTTTGTGCAACCTCACATGCCTTCTTGTGATTTGTTCACGTTTCACTTCAGCTAGGACTGTATAATAAAAGTCTCTTTATTTTACAGGCAGCCTGCATTCTGAAAAAAATTGTTTACTGATCCACACAGCTTTAAAATGAGTGTCGAAGGATTTTTATCAAATAATTTCAAACAGTAATGAGTTACTGTTTTTTTTGTTGTTGTTATGACTTTGTTAAGTATAAATCATTGTTTCAGACAGAGAAACGCATGTCTTTGACATGACTTATATCCAAAAATATATTAGTTGTTGTTGCTGTTGTTATCCTCCTCTTTTTTTTAAGAAAAAAGTTTATTTCTATTCATGCTAGTCTGGTGGTTGTTTGTTCGGGCTTGATGCCATCTGATGAAAGAAAGGAAGTTGTGACTTCCATTTAAATTGTTTTCCTTCCCATCATGAATCATGCGTGTTGATAAACCAAATATATCTTTCATATGAAAGAGAACTAATTTGTCACAATCCTTGCTGGAGAGTGTGGGGCCATGTACATATCGTATAGCTTTATTTTTCATTGTGTTGTCTTCACTAGTGAGTCCATCAGACTTTGTAGCGTGAGTTCACCCCAGTAGTTGTCTTTTGTTACAAGTTCATAGAAGTAAAAGTTTTACAAGGACACACCTCTTTGTTTGCCTTGTCTGTTTTCTGACGTGGTTGGAATTTTCACAACTTGAGATAAATAACGTTTATCGCCTACTCTCAGCCTTTGTAGGCTACATGAGGCCATTGATCACGAAATTACCAGACCAGGTAAGACTAAAAGCAAGTCTTGATTTCCGTAGTTATTCACCTTATTCGAATCGCTTAGGGAGACGCGATGGGTCACACATTACCCCCCACTCCTCGGGGGTGGGGGTGGGGTGACAGAGCTTGATAACACAAGGTTATTGAAAAGTCGCCATAAATCAGATGGCTTGATTATCCAGTTGTTAATGCAGTAACGCCGATTGAAACGAACTGATCATTGTGACATGAACACGTTATCATTTTCCGTCCCACTTTAGATTATTGTTCGTCGTCATGAAAACTCCAAGAAGAAATCGAATATAAATTTCTTTTAGTCGGCTATAGATACACACAGTATTCTATAGGATCATGAAGTGCATTCGCCTTCAATAACTCGGCACTGTCTGCCTTATTTAAAGCTGGAACGGGTTATGTTTGCAGACGAGTGGACCGAGTGGTAGTGGAATTATTGCAGGCAGGCCTGGAGCTATAGAAAGACAGGAAAATCTCTCTACTCCAATGTAGCAGGACAAAGCCAGGCTCCTTTTGGTGAAGGGTATATGTTTATTCTGGCTAGCACAACGAAAATAAAAGAAAGGACACTCTTGCCTTACGGAGATTCTCAAACGGCTAAACCCCAAAGTGAATTCTGAGTTCAGATCTACCTGCACGCGTCGTGTGGCTGTTTACGTCCTCTGGTATCTGGGAATCAGTTGAACAGAGGCATCAGGACGACTCCACGGGCACCGCGACAGTCCTGTGAAGCACTGGGCGAATGCTCTCGAGAGTCTGCGAATGATTCCTTTTCCGTCAACTGCTACAGTCCCAGTCCCTCCTTTTTTCGCCGCCGTCACAATCTCACGTCCATTCCTTTTTTTTGCAGTCACCATCTTACGTCACAAAACTGATGATGTAACGTCGTCCCCTGAAGCAACCCCGAAATAATTATCAAGTCTCTTCTATTTTCACCCTCTTACATCGGCAATAAAAACCGCTGGCGCTGAACCTCCAGGTTTTGGCATATATATTTTTAAAAATTTTTAAAAAAGATCGGGTTCGAACCCGCAACCTCTCCAGAAAAGAGGGGGGGAAAACACACACACACAAAAACACAAAAAAACAGGTCGGGTTCGAACCCACAACCTCTCGAAAAAAGAGAGGAAAAAAAAGTTTCAGCGCAGAATCGAACCTGGTCATGCATGACCAAGAGTCCAACGCTCTACCAGCTGAGCCATTAGAGAATTGATATGACGGAGTGTTTGTAGAGCATTTATAACGTTCTTTTCCCTAAACCCCCTTGCAAGCTATCGGCCCAGGAAACAATCGACCATATATTTTAAACATGATGGATAGGTTCAGGAAGCTCCTATTATGACATGTTTTGTTTTGCTTTAGCATGTCATAGACGCTGAATTAACACTCACACAGTCACACAGAGGAGGAGGTGTATTATAATTATAGATGTTCACCCCAGACATGTGCATTCGTACTCATTCATGTACAATAATAATAATTCCGATATGTACACGGCCACTTTACTGGGAGGCCGTCAACTTCAAATAATGTTAGTAATTGTCTCAATATTCTAGACTATCTTTGCAAATAGTTTATCATGGTGAACCGATGCAGAGAATTTTTAATTGATTGCATGAATGATTGTTAAATCAATTTAAAATCAGTTGTACCGTTGTTTACGTTGACTGTTGCCAACACTACAGTGTTGGTGAAACCTTTGACGCAGTATCACTAACTCCTTGTAAAGGTTTCACAACGTAAAAGTCGTTTCCTGCTGTAGATACGGAGCAAGCACTCTTTTCACGAATAATTTAAGACGATTTCACAGTAGCAGCCACAACTGGAGGTCAGAACCTTAATCGAGATCTGCTGTGTTGATAGAGGCACCGGTGCACATTTTTGTTGCTGGCCGAGAGATTTTGTTCACATGAGTCTCCAGAGAGAAACTCCACACTTCATTGATTGGTCGAAATTTCCGCCATCTTGAAAATTTCGCCTGCTGCAGTTGCGGTTGCGGTTACATGCGTCGCTTCGTTTTCAAAGATGATGTTCCGAAAAGCAGACATCAAATTTCCGCCATCTTTAAATGGTTGGATATATCAATAACGGGTGAAGCTTTATATTCTAACTCCATCCCACGTTTGACTCTCAAAGGGTGGTCCCTACTCCCTAACTCCAGGGCCCGATGCTGATGTTGGACACAAACGTGACAAAAAGTAACGCGTCCAGGTTTAGGTGAAACTCCCCGAAGTGTGTAGGTTTCTCTCTGGAAACTCATTCGACAGTAACTGCTGAAAAAGTGCGAAAATCAGAACTTGAAGAGTGCGATGGACCACGAATCGAATTCGCGCTAGCGACGCACATGTAACCGCAACTGCAGCGGACGAAAATTTCAAGATGGCGGAAATTTCGACCAATCAATGAAGGGTGGAGTTTCTCTCTGGAGACTCATGTGATATGTTCTCACCCAGCGGGGATTGCGCTCCCTCAGATTTTTAGGTGTAGTTAGTTCACGACTGCGCTCTACTTCACGGGCCTTGAGCAATAGAATATCGATTTGGACACCAAAGCCAGATAGGTCCAGGGGAGAAGCAAGGACATCCTGAAAGACAAACAGTTCTCCAGGAGGAGTTTAAAAGCATGACGCATTCATGTGTTTTACCGGTACCTCTATTGATTCATGCGGTAAGATGCAGGTTGGAAAGGGATTAATGCTTCAGTAGAAGACCCTTTTCCCTGAAGGAATGGTGTCAGAAGCACTAGTGTTACTTTTTCTCTTTGTTGGTAAATGATTGTGGAGTGATTCTTGGGCTTGAAGCGTATTTTGGCGACAAGATAACTTCTGCACACTTGTTGGGCTGCAAAACTTCTTGGGTGATTTGAAACACTCGGACCTTGATTATTGATAGGATGCTGTTTCAGTCTAAGGCTTCTTGGTGCTGTCACTGGCTGAGTTAGGCACCGAAAGCTTTGCATGGATAGGTTCCATCTCATGAGGGGGTATCATCAAGCCACTCCGGCAGTAAGTTCTACTGCCATGTACGGATAAACTGCACTTGCAGTAAAGTGCGTTTGACGACAAGAGCCCTGTGAAACGACAGACACACAAAATAGAATTGGCTTTTTAATCCTGTGTGTTGGGCTCCTCACGTTAAAAAAAATTCATTTCTCCTGCCTGTCTCCCCACCCCTACCTCAGCCACCCCCACACGTTTTCCCCTCCATGTACACCCTCATTGCTTGATTTGTTTTGGGGGGTTGAAATATGACAAAACAATCTGCAATTTTCGCTGCAAAAAAGAACAATATCACTGCTCACTGATCATCTAACGCATATACTTGAGCGAATAATATGGAATAATTGGTAGTGAGCACGAAAGAACAGTGAAATGACATGTCTTCGGGCACTCCGAGTTCCTTCAGGTGCCAATATTGTCAGACAAGAGCATGCACAGCATGCACGGCAGGTGTGGTTTTCAGTGCAAATGGTTTGACTGATACATTCTCGATAGCATCGTTGCCACCAACTGGTGCCTGTAGAAATGGAATGTCATGGCCAATTTTGTGTTGTTCATGTGTTTTTCATGTTCAAGAAATTTTTCACATGGGAACTGCAGATCATGTATCGTAGTGATATGAATGTGCTTGTTAAGCTTCTAATATCAATATCAGGATGATTCGTGTTTATCCATCTGCCATGTGCCCAAACTACAGTATTCAACCATTTTTTTAAATCTCTCTCTCTCTCTCTCTCTCTCTCTCTCTCTCTCTCTCTCTCTCTCTCTCTCTCTCTCTCTCTCTCTCTCTCTCTCTCTCGCTGTCCTTGTACACCGCCACGCCTTATCTTTATATCTTTCCCAGACTGTATCACGTTGCATTACTATTTCTTCTGCCGTCTCTCTGTAACTACATGTATTCTCCCATCATCTGTGTCTGTCTCCGTCTGTCTCTCTCCGTCTGCCTGTCTGCCTGCCTGCCTGCCTGTCTGTCTGTCTGTCTGTCTGTCTGTCTGTCTGTCTGTCTGTCTGTCTGCCTGCCTGCCTGCCTGCCTGTCTGTCTGTCTGTTTGTCTGATTTCTGTCTCTCTGTCTGCAGCTGTCTTCTCCTTTCTAATTCATTTTTAAAAGCACTTGCTTTTATCATCCCTGAACTGTTGGCATTGTGTAGGTCCTTGTGTAGCACATAGATGTTTTATGAAAAATGTAAAAGAGACTGTACATTCCATGTTCACTTTACAATATGACGCCTGAATTCAATAAACCATGTGTTCTACCTAGTGTTGAAACAAACCATGATTTTCTCATGTTAATCGAGAGGATTGCTTTTAGGAATCACATTGTCATTTGGTCTTTTGCTGTGGATTGATATTGAATGACGTATGTAGTGATATTTGACTCATCCCTTGCAAGTTTCGCTCTGAACTTCTGAAAGAACATGATGCAATGAATGGGTGGGTGGGTGTGTGTGGGTGTGTCCAGATATGAGAAATGATCCATGACGTTCATCTGAGAAAGAAATATGGACACGTGTTTGTACAATGTGGCCTTCAACCTCCAGTCGACGAAATTATGTAAAAGTGAGACGGAAATTCGTCACGAGGACATGAAGAATAAGGCAAAGGTAATAGGTGACTGTACTCGTCTGTTCACTTGGCAGAAGACCTCACGACATCCAGAATTGGACGCATTGTGCCCATTGTCATCGCTATGCTGCCTACACTGTTGAATATGCAGTGCCTGTATTCACGCTCGATAAAGAGAAGATAATCACGAGAGTCTGCAAGTTTTGCCACGGCCAAGGTTAAACGTTCTCGAATGTCTCACACAGTGCCACTTGAGACTAGAATTTGTTTCATCCGTCCCCCACAGTGACCAACATTGCTGAAGCCCGTTCAGCGTTCACCCAAACTTCCTCATTCCCGTGACTGACATCTTTATTTTTGCAGTCCCTCGCCTTGTTCTTGTATGCATGGCTACGCGTGTGCTGGTGATTCAACCACACGATCTCCTGCATCACTGATTGTGGATACCAATTCGCTCTATGCGATATAAAAACCGGAAGTTGAATAAAATCTCGACCATGTTATGGATCATCATCCCACTACTGTGAATTGATGGAAGAGGTGCCTCAGATAGTGTTTTTGAGAGCACTAGTACAACTGACCTACCTGATCTAAGTTGGGAGGAAATTAGATGTTAAACTCAACGAGTGCCAGCAATTATCAATGGACAAGATAAAGTCTACGAATGCACTGAAATCCATAGCTTATCGTCTGCAACTAGACCTTTATGACTGGCTCTCCACGTCTGTACAGGATGCCTCATTCAGAAATGATCTGTTCAGTTGTGTAGGCCTACACTGTTTTAAAAAAAGTGGTAATGTATGAACATGATATATCTGTATAATTGTACAGCAACCGTTAATTCCTTCCAGACCTATCCAAGAGAATCATTCATCTGTGGTGGACAAATGACTGCATAAGACTCAATGAGCTCATGCTCTGAAGAAGCCATTCGACTGGAGGACTAAGTGATTGGTGTCTTGAAAGACAAGACAAAGCCATCTCTGGCTAGTTAAATGGAATTTAAAGGCTAACAGTTTATGGTCGGATCTATCGCTCCAGGTGGGCGAAGGCACTGGGAGGTAAATGAGTCAAGAAGGAGACAAGCTTCGCATTTATGGAATCCAGACGAGCTATGAAATTCCAGCAGCTGCCTCCTTTTCTCTGCACCGTGTTTGCTGAAAAGCATGGGGCAACTGCATACAGGGCATGTTCTCTTCTCTGAAAAGCTTCATATTTAAAACCCTTTGTGGTGATTACAGCTATAGGCCTATATGGCATGGTTTGTCAGTAAACGAGATGAATTGCTGCGTGATTTTTGCTTTGCTTTTGTACATCCCTGCATGACCATGCCCTTCCCTTCGTGGCAAGGCGATCCTCTGTTTCCGTTGTGTGTGTTCTTGCAATGGCAAAAAATGAGATGACGTTGGACTGGTTATCATGATTGTTTATGTTTACATGAATAAACTCGTCTATCCTAGTTAGAGGAGGAAGATTCGACTCGTCGAGTCTTCGCTTGCCTCTACGGTGTGTGTCCTTTTTATCCACAATTTTTCCCCGTCATGCCACATATCGTTATGACCATTTCTGCTTGGAATGAGACATGGGTGACCATTTCTTCTTGGAATGAGACATGGGTGACCATTTCTTCTTGGAATGAGACATGGGTGACCATTTCTTCTTGGAATGAGACATGGGTGACCATTTCTTCTTGGAAAGAGACATGGGTGACCATTTCTGCTTGGAATGAGACATGGGTGACCATTTCTTCTTGGAATGAGACATGGGTGACCATTTCTGCTTGGAATGAGACATGGGTGACCATTTCTGCTTGGAATGAGACATGGGTGACCATTTCTTCTTGGAAAGAGACATGGGTGACCATTTCTTCTTGGAATGAGACATGGGTGACCATTTCTGCTTGGAATGAGACATGGGTGACCATTTCTTCTTGGAATGAGACATGGGTGACCATTTCTTCTTGGAATGAGACATGGGTGACCATTTCTTCTTGGAATGAGACATGGGTGACCATTTCTTCTTGGAATGAGACATGGGTGACCATTTCTTCTTGGAATGAGACATGGGTGACCATTTCTTCTTGGAATGAGACATTGGTGACCATTTCTTCTTGGAATGAGACATGGGTGACCATTTCTGCTTGGAATGAGACATGGGTGACCATTTCTTCTTGGAATGAGACATGGGTGACCATTTCTGCTTGGAATGAGACATGGGTGACCATTTCTTCTTGGAATGAGACATGGGTGACCATTTCTGCTTGGAATGAGACATGGGTGACCATTTCTGCTTGGAATGAGACATGGGTGACCATTTCTGCTTGGAATGAGACATGGGTGACCATTTCTGATTGGAATGAGACATGGGTGACCATTTCTGCTTGGAATGAGACATGGGTGACCATTTCTGCTTGGAATGAGACATGGGTGACCATTTCTTCTTGGAATGAGACATGGGTGACCATTTCTGCTTGGAATGAGACATGGGTGACCATTTCTTCTTGGAATGAGACATGGGTGACCATTTCTGCTTGGAATGAGACATGGGTGACCATTTCTGCTTGGAATGAGACATGGGTGACCATTTCTTCTTGGAATGAGACATGGGTGACCATTTCTTCTTGGAATGAGACATGGGTGACCATTTCTGCTTGGAATGAGACATGGGTGACCATTTCTTCTTGGAATGAGACATGGGTGACCATTTCTTCTTGGAATGAGACATGGGTGACCATTTCTTCTTGGAATGAGACATGGGTGACCATTTCTTCTTGGAATGAGACATGGGTGACCATTTCTTCTTGGAATGAGACATGGGTGACCATTTCTTCTTGGAATGAGACATGGGTGACCATTTCTGCTTGGAATGAGACATGGGTGACCATTTCTGCTTGGAATGAGACATGGGTGACCATTTCTTCTTGGAGTGAGACATGGGTGACCATTTCTTCTTGGAGTGAGACATGGGTGACCATTTCTTCTTGGAATGAGACATGGGTGACCATTTCTTCTTGGAATGAGACATGGGTGACCATTTCTGCTTGGAATGAGACATGGGTGACCATTTCTTCTTGGAATGAGACATGGGTGACCATTTCTTCTTGGAATGAGACATGGGTGACCATTTCTTCTTGGAATGAGACATGGGTGACCATTTCTTCTTGGAATGAGACATGGGTGACCATTTCTGATTGGAATGAGACATGGGTGACCATTTCTTCTTGGAATGAGACATGGGTGACCATTTCTTCCTGGAATGAGACATGGGTGACCATTTCTTCTTGGAATGAGACATGGGTGACCATTTCTGCTTGGAATGAGACATGGGTGACCATTTCTGCTTGGAATGAGACATGGGTGACCATTTCTTCTTGGAATGAGACATGGGTGACCATTTCTTCTTGGAATGAGACATGGGTGACCATTTCTGCTTGGAATGAGACATGGGTGACCATTTGAAACAGAGGCAAAAGATGGACCGCCGGATTCCAGAAGACAAAACAAATAACGATCACAAAGATTTGCAACAGACTGCATGGATGTGAAAGATTCATCACCAGCTAAAAACTTGCATTATAATACATAGTTGTCGTTTTGAAATGAGTGACACGACAGTGAATCTATGCAAATAGAGAAAGTCTTTGAACAGTCTTTTCAAACGGTTCTCTTTTTGGATGGATAAGTATATATACAGATATGAATCGTGGGCATTGCACAGTTGTTCTGCCGGTGGATGCCGTTGAAAAGCGAAATTTTGTTCTGTATCATAAACGGTACGATTCTAAAACAAACTTTAAAACAGATAACGAAAATCCAGACCACACCAATGAATACCCCCTGTGAGGTCCCGGCGGGCGACCTGGTACCCCGTATTAATAAATATATTTCTAACCTGTGTCAGGCCGACTGGGACGGCAGGGCACGTAACAAACTTCATGAAGTAGCTTCTGTGTGGGGTGAGCGACTCTCCCCCACATCGCTCACGAGAAGAGAGAAAGTTGTGATCTGCCGTTCTCGGATCGGCCATTCTGTTTTGACCCACTCCTATTTGTTGCGGTCGGAGCCTCCTCCGGAGTGCCGCACCTGCCAGTGCAGGCTCACCATGCGACACGTTCTGGTGGAGTGCCCTCGATTTGCTCATCTACGGAGTGGGTCGGGCAGTCTGTCTGACATTTTTTAAGATCCTCTTGCTGTGATAAAATTTTTGATAGATTCTGAGTATTATTCTCGTTTATGAGTTGTTCTATATCTTAATTGTTTTCGATATTCCTCTACTTACCTCTTCTGTGGTAATCTTTTAATTGCACATTTTTATTCAGTGAAACTATGTTGTGGCCTTGAATGACCTGAAATCCTGATGAGCCCTTGGGCTCCATCCACCTATCCCTCAATGCTTTGTCGGTGTCAAAGACATCGAGATGTGAAATTTTGCCCTTTCGTCATTATGCGTTTTCGTGTTTGGAGGCTATATGCACTGTCTTTGCTGGCTGTTGGGCTGTGGGACTCGATTTTATTGATTTTATGTCACTAGTTTGGTGAATTGTACTATACTCCGCTGTCGCGGAGAGTTCTAATAACATGGTGGAAGTGTTTCTTAACGTTGTGGCCTTATATAGCCTACAAGGCTGATAGGCCCTTAAACTCCATCCATCCATCCATCCAACCCCCTGTGAAATAGTTTGTCTGCTCTGACTTCCGTATGTGATTGGGGTGGGGGGTGGGGGTGGGGGGGTGGATATAGCCACCGAAAGTCTTGTACCAGCAAGCATGATGTAGGTCGTTGCAGCTCGTCTAAAAATAGGAACGCACTTGCCACAGGACGTCCTTTGCTCTTGGAGGAAGAACAGGGGGTTTAGAAAGAGCCACGCCAGTGAGTAGGCCTACCGGTACACCGGTCTTGTCTTTGTTCGCCTCGCACAGAGTGGCACAATGCATGAACCAGACACAGAACACAGCAGATATTCGTAGTGTGGAAATTTACTAAACTGTTGAGCCATGTAGGCTACACCTGTAGCATTCGTGCTCGCATGCTTTCCATGCTGCAAACCTAACAGCCCACATACCCAGTTGATGCAGCTCTCAGTCCCTCCTTGAACGCTGCGAAATAGTGGATGTCTTTACTGAAGGGTGACCTCAACCGAAGTTGATCCAGAATGATATCGTGAAGAACTCTAGATTGGATACCATATGAGGACCGCATTACCAAAACAAAAACACCTTACCGTAAGCGACATGATGTCATTGAGCAATCGGGACGTAGACTACAGAAGCTTCTACAGTAGGCCTATTTTGTGACCTTGAAGACTATAGCTCTGTGTAATGTAAAACGCAATCTGGTGGATACTCAGTGGATAGTATTTTCAAGAGGGAAAACTAGTTTTTTCACTTGAAAAATTAACTCCGAGTAAATAGTTGTCCACGAGGGTGTTGTGGCTGAAAGGCCATGATGTGGTCAGCTGCGTTTACATTCGGAGCAAATCATTCCTCACTACCTCATCAACACACACACGCACACACACACACACGCACACACACACACACACACACACACACACACACACACACACGCACACACACACCCGCCTCCCAACTTCAAATAAATAAAAGAAAGAGATAATGAATGTAAATGATGTATTTGTATGAACATACGGCAACCGTTCAATTCTTCCAAGTCTATCCAAGAGCCTCATTCATCCGTCGTGAACAAAGGAATTTATAACCATGTTGGCACTGTGCAGTGAAGTCTGTCCTCAGAGAAAAAACAACCTCACACCATTCCACTGCCTGTAAAGCCACACGTAGTTTATTTACATCTTGAGGCAAATTGCTCGCATAAATGCAATACGGTGGTACTGTTGGCAACATAAGAAGACCCCAACGTTGACATACGCCTATGTGTGTAAATGGTGTTTCAGTGTTTCACATTAATATCTTCATTAGCTTGTGATGTATTTCTGTTGTCTATTTCAAGTATTGAATCTCCGTTATTGCGACTCGTTCGCCTTTTCAAAGCTGTAGTTGGCACATCAACATTGCTTGCATCTTAACAGTAAATGGACCGTAATAAAGATATTGTAATGAATTGATTTCCTACAGAGCAGAGAGAGTTGGTATTTGCCTTCATTGAGTGCCCTGTCAACGTTTTGCATTATTGTAAAGGCCTATCAGCTATGTAAGACCATTGACCGAGAACTCACAGCTAGCAATTGCTTCTCCACCACCACCCACCACCCCAACAACCACCCCCACCTCCCACCTTGGGCTGGAGCCAAGTATCGTAAGGCTATTGACTATAAAATGATTGGAGATGGTTACAGTAAGTGCAAGTCAAG
>JAWQFJ010002340.1:0-19226 GCA_034096865.1 Theodoxus fluviatilis
GGGGGGGGTGTGCATGCGTTATGCGTTGATGATCGTGTATGTGTTATGTGTGCTGTGCGAGTGTGGTTGTTGATGTGCATGCAGGATGATGAACATGATGGGGGGGGGGGGGGGGGGTGGGGGGGGGGGTGTTCTTGTACATGTGTTATGGATGAAGATCGGAGTATGTGTTATTTGCGTGACGATTGTTTGATGTGCATGCTTGTGTCTTTAGTTCCTTCTGTGCATTACTTGTTTTGGTGTAAAATGTTTCTCTATTAAATTGAATTGCCTCTGATGGACTCCATAACTTGAGCTGATATGATTGAGTTAATTAATGTTGAACTGTTTTGTTTTTGTATATATGTATTATGTTTTTGTCCACCGGATCCAAAAACGAATTTCCTTGTGATCAATGAGGACAATAAGTAATCTTGTATCTTGTTGTTTTTGTATGATCGAAAGTGATGGCTGTCGGTCTAGTCGTCTGTCCCGTGTCATGTCTGTGCTCTCTCATCTTCCTCTCTCGCCATTGCAAGGTAGAAGAGGGACGACGATTCGTCAGGCGGTGAATTTGGAGATGAGTGTCTCTCGAGGCGGGTGCATGGTCGTACGTAGTTGGCCTCATACCTAAGCTATGGGTGAGCAAAGACCCTATGGGCTATTAAGTGATGTAGGTTTGTGTCTGGTAAAGACAAAGCGACCGCTGTGCAAGGCCACTAGGACTTCTTCAATGGGAGGGTCGTTATGCTCGCGGGCACAGGGCCACAGTTTCATTCTGAATAGAGTGCGCGTTTATGCTCGACATCTTAGGGCTCACAGCTTCAAGAGATCGTTCGAAGTCCCACGCAGAGGAAAAGTCCGCACGTCCATGTAAATATGGACTATGTTCCCATATTATATTATGATAGTACATGGTATTGGGAATTGAAAACAACAAAGTTCCCACTTCGATCAAATTTCTAAACAGTGAAAATTAACTTTTAAAAGTGTGGATTTGTATGGCAAGGTTTGCCTCCCTTTCGATGCAAAACTATACAGGAGTTACTTCCCGTGACAAATTTTGATAATTTAGGCCAATGCGAAATTAGGTCAGATTTACTGCGGCGTTTCCAACTTGGCAACGTGTGCTGTGCAATACATTTCCAAAATGAAAACAATGACTACATCAAGCCTTTTACCGATATTACGTGGGCAAAAGCCTTGGATTTTGCTTACTTGATGGGGAATAAGCGAGTTCTGTCAGTGTCGCTTCAGTGAGCAGGTTGAACGTGGGGTTATCGGCTTTGGTAACTTTTGATCATTCGTGTTATCAACGATTAACGTGCAATGTGAAATTTCAGCGAAAAAAACGGCTGGTATCAAAAAACACCGTGTCTGACAATGACGCCTCAGTAGACTCCAGCAACAAGCGTGTGACAAGAGGGAAATCTGTTTCATCCATTGGAAAACTTCCAGCCAGAAATAGTGGTGTGCTTCCGTTAATATTGGAGATTCGCGTCTGAAACTGATACTCATCGCTTAAACAAAGATCAGGTTGGCTTTGAAAAGTATCATTTTCAGACCACAAAATCTATAGTTTGTTTCTTACAATCTTACAAATCAGAACATTTTTAGCATGACCAATTGAGTAGCAATTCTATATTGTCAAATGTTATATATTATATACATGTAATCATTGCATTAAAAATTCAACTAAACAGGTGAAACAATTCAGAATAAAGAAAGAAGCCCAAATATGAAATGCAAGCAAGAAAAACTTTTCAAATGCTAAGGAATGGTTACACTTAAATAAGGACTTGGCTCTCAAGCTCAGAGCTTTCCTTAGCTCAAGCAACTTAATGGATTAATTTCTAAACATTAAAAAGCAGATCCACAGTGATATGCTCAAAGAAGCTATCTTCAAGATGACAGGTGTCCATTCATCACTTCATGTATATTAAGAATAGTTTAATAATGTATTCTCAGATTAATAATAATCTGCCCCATTGATTATGTTTGATCCTGTTAAGAGGGAGCATTGTTCTAAACAAATTCCATAAAATATCCTCAAGCAATTGATCACAATTTTACACCTTCAATGCCTTTCTTAGATTATTTTTGCCTTGTCAGCATGAAATTTCCCACAAGAGCAAAGCTTCTACGGCCTTTTATTCTTGACCAACATGAACTGGACTACAACAGTCATGATCACAACAATGAAACAATTATCATGACAAAAGAGCTGACTATATACTTCAAGATATTCCATGCATCATAATAATGTTTTGAGACCACATCAAAGCATCATAATACCCAAACTATGCATTTTGACATAAAAAAAGAATGTGGTTTTCAAAACATTTGCCTTGGAAAGTTTAAAATTTGAACTTCAGCACCTCAAGGGAACACTACCACCACACACTAATGTTTAGCTTGTGTCAGAGTGCAATAATTCACCCTTGTATGCAGCAATGTACACTGGCTGTTTATGAACTTGAAATTTAGCTCTCAGTTTTTCCACAAGCGTGGATCAACTGAGATTATGTGCATGCACCAAAAATATGCATATTCCAGAACTATTGTCATTATTCAGAGCTCATTTTTATTTACCTTGCCTCTCATTCCATTATATAGTTACAAGAATAGCCTTTGATGATTGGCCGTGTTTTTAAGCTGTATGAGCGTTTCGCTCTCCCTCGACTAGCCATCGAGGGAGAATCTCGAGATTTTGGGCCTAACAAACGCGTCCCATGCTTCACAGCGCTGGGTGAAGCACGCTCCAAAATTGCCATTCAGGAGTGGAGCGCTTCGCCTCCTCAACGAACCTATAGTGTTATGAGATATTCTGTTACGTCAAATCAAAGAACATAGTCTATGTTCTTTGGTCAAATCACGTTCCGTTGCTTTTCGTCATGTGTTTGGCCTTGATAGCATTTGATGGCTGAGAGGCCGTTTTAATACAATCGGCTACGTGTTAGGAATTGTCTTGTTAAACGTTACGTGTTGCTTTATGCTCTGTTGCTTTTTGCTGTGTCATGCTGCTGGTGTATAACATCACTGCTTTATTCTTTCCAGAGCCACCATCAAATGTCCCCTGTGACTTACTGGTTCGATGCTTCCATTCGTCTGCACAATGCTTGTCTCGATCCTTGGGTTAATTACGTGATGAAGAAAGGCATTTCCACAGCGGTGACCGAGAACAATCTCGCCACGTACACGTACCGCACCGCCTATGCTGAAGTACTTTGGCGATCAGGCTTGTCGCTTCGCCCCTTACCCTCAATTTCAAGCGGGGATTCTGGGTTTTAGGAACAGTCCTTGGGTGCGGCATGGCTTCCTGCAGCCATGGCTTGCCTGCGCCTTCTCTCCGCAGTGCATGTGTCCCGGTGGCAAGTGGCGGACATTGGCAGGTTTGTACCCGACGACAAAAGGTACTTTTGGCCAGGCTCATCACTATACTACGACCAGGCCGCGCTAGGCGTTCTGCTGTCCAAGATGTTCCGGGAAAGATCGTACGATTTCCATTCGCCTCAACCAATTGATATCCTGAGAAACGATATTGTGCAATATTTCACCCCTATCAAAGCGTAGCAGGAAACAAGATTTGCCACTTTGGAGGTCTCCAGATTGGAGAAGGGTCCCACCTGTTTACCTCTCCCCCTGAAGCATGTACGCTACCCCGATTGCAGGACTTTTTTTCGTTCCTTTGTTTGTGTCGTCAAACTACTTCGTG
Source organism: Theodoxus fluviatilis (assembly GCA_034096865.1). Lineage (NCBI taxonomy): Eukaryota > Metazoa > Mollusca > Gastropoda > Cycloneritida > Neritidae > Theodoxus > Theodoxus fluviatilis. The sequence goes on from JAWQFJ010002340.1 coordinate 3,695, forward strand.
CAACATTAAAAAAAGTTTTTAAATGCTAAATGCTTCGTCTACAAAGTTAGTATACAAATTTGTAGAAAAGTCCTACAAGCCACAGAAAATATAGAAAAGATAGTAGCGTTCCGAGACGACAATTTACATATGCACTTGAAAAGATGGTCACCCTTCCTTCCACCGTAAAAACCGGGGTGTCTAGGGGAGAGGCTGTTCTTTCTACACATACAACACCCACCAAACCCCACCCCCCTTTCCTTTTCCCTTTCCCTCCTGACGCTCCCCCAACCCCCTCCACTCTGTGTCTACATGTCTATGTAAAGTTATTGTTCTTGAATTAAAAATGGGTAAAAATTCCGCAGCCAGGCGCCACTCTGCCCACAAAAAAACGCACATCCAGTGTCCGTACGACGTTGTCTCACTTCTGCAACATGAACCCAGCAATAGAGTTACGCTTATGATAGGGATGTTTAAAATTTATATAAAACGACGTTTCTGACATCTGCGCACTTTGCCCAAATTATATTAATAGTGTAATTCACCTGTCCCATATTTACATTGTGACTCATACTTGGTGCCTAGCTGCGGAATTTTTTCCTCTGTGCAGCTTCAAACACCACACACATTAGCCGAAATCAAATGAAGGTCAAATGCTCCAACTGCTCAACCACAATCTCTGTCAAAATGCAACCTTTCAAATACGCCTGTGAAGTTTTGAAAAGGTTTCTTTTTGTATTTCATGAATATTTGCTATCTTCTCAAATGTATAGCAGTCTTTTCATGAGCTGGACGAGGGGAACAACATGAGCTGTTGAGTGCTTTTCAGGCATTGTGATGATAGGAGGCAGCTATTGCTGCAGTTACAGTGAGTGGCATTAGCCAGTGTATGTAAAACGTCATTATAACACACAAACTTCCACAGCTCTCTGGTGAGCACATGGGAGAATGTGAGAAGAAATTAGGTGTTGTAAAAGGCCACTAGTGGCTGAGCTTCTTATTAAAGTTTAATTCAAGTCAGTGCTTTTGATAAGAGTCGGAGAGCTTGCACCAGGAAGACAATCTAGTTGCAGTGCAGAGGGTCATCTCTCCTTGCCTCAGTTAGCAGAATGAATGAATGAACAATCAGTGGAGTTTTACAACCTATTAGCCTTAAGGCCGTTGTACACGAGGGGAATTTAACCTGGCAAGCTCAAAAGCGACATTGTGGCAGCCAATCACGGCTGGCAATAGTGGAGCAAAGGCGTCAGTGGCGCTCTGCCATTGGGAGGTATTTTTGTCAGTCCGTGTGTGGCGTGTGGAATTGCCTCGTGTGCGAAGGCCTTTAGTAGGCTATGCATGGCATTTGATTGTGAAAATCACGATAGCTTGTTGGAGCAAGTGCTTGGGTTTTACCCATTATTTCCCACTTTACCAATCATGTAGGAATATGCAGTGGGTCTACTCTCAACCCACATCCTCAGGGAGAAAGCTTGCAGAATCAGAACAATTATACGTCAATTCAGTGGTCTACTGTATGGATTGTAATAAACATTCCTGATGATTCAGTATCTGCTAACAGCATGAGTTTAGTTGAATAGTGTTGTGCTGATAGCAACTATATGAGGGATGATGGGTAAAATATTGTCTGGATGCATGTTAAATAAGGACAGGGCACTAGTGCATTGCCTCTTTTGTCATGAAAAAACCTCACCACACTTAGTTTATTTTTGAAAAACCCGAAAAGAAGACAAAAAGGGCAGCAAGACCCAACAAAAAACCAATTACGGTTACTGTAACCTGACCAACCATATTTTTTTTCTGTTGACCCTAAACTCTCTTTTTTTCAATCGTGCCAACAAAAATTTTTTAAGGGGGAAGAATCTGATGGAAATCAATTAACTGTGTGCTGTTCCATCTTCCCTGCCTTGTGAGCACTTGGGGAATCCACTATTTAAGTAAAAGATCAGTTTTTTCAGTGAAAGAGAAACTATGATTTATGTATTTATCCCTCCAGGTTTACTGGAGGTCCTACAGACTTTATCTGTCTGTCTGTCTGTGTGTCTGTCCCGACTCCACGGCCTATATCTCAAAAACTACTGGACGGATTTCCTTGAGATTTTGCACACTGACTGGAAGTTAGGTCCCATTCAATATTATCAAATTTTCAGAATCGAGGTTTGAACAGAAAGTGACTTTTTTACATTTTGGTGTTGCAATGAAAACGATACAACAGACTCCATTTTGCAAAATCTGTGACGTGATCATTTGACGTCGAATAACGTGACGTCATTTGCGAGGAGATTTTTGAGAAGGGTGAATAGAATAGAATAGAATAGAATTCTTCGGCTTGCTTAGGCGTCCAGGGCCTATCGCCGATTCTGGTAGTTCTCTGGCTGTATTTTTATTGTTCTTATGGATACTAGCTGGTCTTTTACCAGGGCTAGTCTATAACACTTGTGAGATAAAGAAAAAGAGAGAAAACAAGAAGGGCAAAGCCCATACGACTCACATGCTTGACCTTGACCTTTATATGACCTTGACCTTCAGGTGACCTTCAAGGTCAAGGTCAAACAACTAAACCTACCAATGACATCATACACAAAGAAATGCTTTACACATTTTTCCTACCAAAATACATGTGACCTTGACCCAAGGTCAAGGTCATCCAAGGTCATGCAACACAAAGCTGTTAATTCAAGACATAGGAAGCACAATGGTGCTTATTGGCACTTTCTACCATGAGATATAGTCACTTTTAGTGGTTCACTACCCCATTTTGGTCACATTTCATAAGGGTCAAAGTGACCTTGACCTTGATGATATGTGACCAAATGTGTCTCATGATGAAAGTATAACATGTGCCCCACATAATTATTAAGTTTAAAACAGTTATCTTCCATAGTTCAGGGTCAAGGTCACTTCAAAATATGTATACAATCCAACTTTGAAGAGCTTCTGTGACCTTGACCTTGAAGCAAGGTCAACCAAACTGGTATCAAAAGATAGGGCTTGCTTTGACCTATATACCACTTGTAGCTAAGGTCGCCATTCTCAATAACGTGGGAGAAAATTGGGAAAATGTGAAAAATGACTGTTTTTGAGACCACATTTATGGCTCCTGTGACCTTGACCTTGAAGCAAGGTCAAGTCACTATGTATGTTTTTTGAGGCCTTGTCATCATACACCATCATGCCACATTTGGTGTTGACAGACTTAATAGTCTCCGAGAAAAATCCAACGTTTAAGTTTTTTACGGACGGACGCCCGGACGGACGCCCGGACGGACGCCCGGACGGACGGACGACACGGCTCAGTACATAGACTCACTTTTGCTTCGCATGTGAGTCAAAAAGGCCTAATTGCTGTGCATCATCTGCGCCAGTGGTTCCTCCAGCTTGAACATATATCCTTGTAGATGCTTGTCCACTCTGTTCTTGAACGAGTTCAGGCTCTGTGCCTCGACTACGCTATTCGGGAGGCTGTTCCACATGTTGATAACTCGCTGGGTGAAGAAATGCTGTCGTAAAGCCGTATTGCATCGGTTTTTCTTGAGCTTGTAGGCGTGACCTCTTGTGACACTATTGTCATCGCAGGAAAACAGATTCTCTCCAATCTGGTACATGCCGTGCGTATACTTGTACACTTCTATTAGGTCACCTCTAGTTCTTCTGTAGCACAGACTAGGGAGCCTCATCTTGACAAGTCTTTGTTCATATGTGAATTTGGAGAACATTGGTGAAGGAGAAAGAAAGATTTTTTACGATGCGGGTCGTTTGTATCCTGGACGTTTTGTACCTAGTCGTTTCGTCTGCAACTCGCACTTACGTTATGGTCGAAGTAGATTGATGTTTACTTCGTCCGCTGAACGCTGTCAAGACTAATGCTCGAATGAATGAAGTATGATTTCATAATTTTTCCGGATTAATACAAATGTATATCAAATACATCAGTTCAATTTAATCGAGTCAATTAATCGAGTACATGTCCACTAGGTGAAAAATGTGTTGAGTGGAACGCAAGTCAGAAAAGTTACACTTGCAGTCTAAACAACAAAATGAATACAGTGTTTGTATTGAAAAATCAGGTCAATCTTTTCGTCGTTTGGTTCCACGACAAGAGTATGAAATCTTGTTTCCAGCGAGATTAGGAGCTTCTGCAAACAGAGGGTGAAAAGGGCAGGATTCTAACGCACTTTAGCCAGGCACTCACGAGCCATGAAAATAGACGCCGACACGTGACCCAGATTCTCGCACTCAGCTGCGCAAAGTTTGTGCTCTGTGTGATTCGGGTGTAATACTGCCAATAAACGTCGTTAAGCTTAAGATTACACCCGAATCACACGGACCGTTAAGGTGCATGGAGTACAGTACCGGTCAAGAGTCACAACAACCACCGACACCGACCATTTCAGCCTTCTTCATGATGCGTTAGAATCCTGCCGTTGTCGTGGTGAACATGGCTGACAACGGTCAGAATGATTACTTGCTTGGTTTTTTCCTTGTCAAAACTTGTTATACCGTCAGATTGTTACCACCATCAGATTTTCTGCAACTTTTCGAAGCGAATCTAGCCTAAAAACCTACCAGTTATGAATCGTGTTAACAGGATTGACTCGTTGCTTGTAGAATGACGGTACTCGGTAGCAGTACCACACACGGTGTGTGCGTGAATCACTGAATGAGTACGAATGCACATGTCTGGGTTGAACATCTATAATACACTTCCTCCTCTGTGTGACTGTGTGAGTGTTAATTCAGCGTCTATGACATGCCAAAGGAAAGCAAAACATGTCATAATAGGAGCTTCCTGAACCTATCCATCATGTTTAAAATATATGGTTGATTGTTCCTGGGCCGATAGCTTAGAAGTGGATTTACATGCTTTACAAACACTGCGTCATAGCAATTCTCTAATGGCTCAGCTGGTAGAGCGTTCGACTCTTGGTCATGCATGACCAGGTTTGATTCTGCGCTGAAACTTTTTTTTTTCTTCTCTTTTTTCGAGAGGTTGTGGTTTTTTTGTGTTTTTATGTGTGTGTGTGTTTTCCCCCTCTTTTCTCGAGAGGTTGCGGGTTCGAACCCGATCTTTTTTTAAATGCCAAAACCTGGAGGTTCAGCGCCAGCGGTTTTTATAAAAAGATCAGACTGACCTACCAACCCTATTTTTTCTGGCCACATTACCATAACCACACCTATTTTTTATTTTGGTCTACCACAGTTCTATGATCAAAACCAAACAAACTAGATGAAATGTTTTAGAATTAGCTTTGCAATTCAAAATTTGAGATTATCATCTGTGCATGCTATGTTTTCCCTTGAAACATTGTTTGAATTCCAAAAAGCATCAAAGCAACAGAATAGATTATAATCATCATTTGAGCATAAAAGTGAGACAAAACAACAGTTTTGGGGGGGTTTGTTTGTTTATTTTAATTGTGCTCATTTTGTCAACTGTTTTCCAATTATAATGCAAAACATATTGCTTCATATCATGTAGTCAATGATTAAAACCAAATAAAGGAACTTGCATGACTTTCTAATGTCTGAAAAAGACCAGGAGCACAGGCATGTACAAAACAAAAGGAAGAAGATATTCTAGCAGGAATACCTCAGCTCTTGCCCTTGTCAGTTAATAGCAAAGAGGATTGACAAGACTTTTCATACAAGAATGCAATGTTAAACAAGAGTCAGCCCCCCCCCCCCCCCCCCCCCCAAAAAAAAAAAAAAAAAAAATAAAAAAATTAAAGAACAGAAGTCAAAATAACAAGAAGAGAAAGTGCGTTCTATCCTAGTGTTGAGCCCCAAACCATAAAGACAAAATGCTCCCCTTGGACAGGATCAACAGTGATGCTTTGTCATCAGCCAGTTAAAACAGGGGGAACAAAGGGCACCCACCAGCCTTCCTTGTGGCTGGACACTTGTCCTGGCACCATCCATCATCCAATCAGGGCTAGGGAGTGACTTTCATTCACCTCCTCCAACAGCTTTGTCTTTCCTCTTCTTCTTTCTCATTTTTACCCTTCCACCCTCTCCTTTCTCAGGATTCCCACCTTCTTTCTTTCTCCTTTGAAAGAATTTCCTCTTCTTATTCCTCCTAGCATTCTTGGACAAAGGCCTCCTTCTTCCCTCAGTTGGTTCTGTGCTGTCTGCAGCTTTTCTTCCAGGCCCTAAACCCCACATGCCCTCAATGGATGCTGAAGGGGTGCATGAGTTTGGTTCCTGTTGACTGGGTGGACAATCAGGCACAGTGGCAGAGCACACATCAGGTCTGAAGTTAAAACTGAATCCCTGAGTTGATGTACCTGCAAGGCTTGGCACTGCATGGTCACCAGGCTGGTCTTGGAAGGCCTCGCTCTCTGTTGTGCTGAAGGAAAATTTAAAGGAACCAATGGAAGTGGCCTGGCTTGGGGGAACTGGCAGAGGCATTCTGCCAGTAGCATCAGGCTGAACTTTCTCCCACAACGCACTTTGGTCTTCACTCATGAAATGTGTCAACTCAGGAGTCCTGGATGTTGACAAGTCCTGAGAGTAAGACTCTCCACATGATTCATTCTTGGGTCTCTTTCTCCCAAACCCACCATCCAGTTTTGAAGCAGAGCTGCTCCCTGATGTACGGGGCTTCCAGTCACTGGGCAAGTTTGCTGGGGACTGTGTTAAGAGCACTCTGGATGTGACTGACAGCCCTGCATACTGATCAGAGGGGGGATGCTCTCTATCCACAGCGGCACCATGTGCTTTGACAACCATTGCATCTGGGTCAGGTTCCACCAAAGCAGGGTCCTCTACACCCTGGGAGGTGACTGTGCAGGCTGCAGCATCTCCTCGTCTCCGTGCAGGCAGTGTGCAAGGGAGAGATGATGTGGACAGGTCTTGAGCTTCATCCTGCAAAGGGAAAGAAAAATAGTCCTTCACTAAAACAGTTTTCATCAGCATCACTTGGGTTGGTTCTGACTCCTGCAGAGTTGCTCAAAGTGCATATCAATCAGGAGTAAACTATAGCATTTGGTAAAGAGATGAGTTTTTAGATCTTGTCTAAATGCATCCTGTTTGGGGCACAATGGGAATTTATCAAGTAGGGCATTTTCAGACAGGAGATCATCTTCCTTTTCACTTGCATCAGTGCCATTGCTATGATACAACATGTAGAAAATGTATGTATAGAACATCATGGACATCCACTGCATCTGACTCCATCTCTGGCCATCTTGATGTTGCGCAACTCTTCCTCGGCCTCACTTTAACCCATTATGACCTACAGCGTGTGATGAAAACGGCTTCCTAAAAGCTGAGTTTTTTTCAGGAAAAAACACAAAGTTGACAACACTCATAAATTTTTTTAATATCTTCACTTCTACACTTCCTAGAAACAAGAAGTACACCACTGTCAAATGGGACGTCTGCATAGCATCCAGTCTGAAAGGGAGATGCAACACACACGTAGCATCCGGTCATTATGGATTAAGCAAAGTCGTTGCACAAAATCATTCAGTCATTCAGTATGCGAGGCCAACGTGACTGCTGCAGCTGAGCAATACTGGCAGGCTAAGAGAGCTGGACGAAGCATCCCACTGCTGCTCACCACCAGTTCCTGCCCTGGCTGTCCAAGAAGCCTTCATGTGCACATTTGGATAACATCAGCTAGATGGTCGAGGTGCTCATTTTGGTGTCTAAATAGCCAGTGTATCCACAGACCTAGCTAATTCGGGCATGACATCATCAAAGGTGTAAAATTCCAGAGAACTGCTTCTGATAAAATTCCCTTCATGTCTGTTTTCGATCCACATAATCTCACAGCGGATCAGTCAGATAGTCAAGAGGAGCATGCAACTACTCAAAATGATCACATAAGATAATGATGCAAAGTTCAGATTTCTACATCAAAAAGAGTGGGAGAGTGTGAAGGTAGATCTTCTAATACCATAAGTCTTGGACTACAAGGTGCACAGTTACATAAGATGCATCCTCAAGATTTGAAAAAATCCTAACAAGAAACTTCATAGAAGATGCACTATAAATTAGAATGATATACATAGTAAGGCACAGTTGAGAAAATGAATGAATGAATAGATGAATGAATGAATGAAGTTTTGCATCCTATCAGCTTTTGTAGGCTATGTAAGGCCAATGACCAAAAGCAATCACTAAGGCTAGTTCTAGTTAGAGAAAGATCAAGTCGTCACAGTTCTGATAGTTATTCATTTTCTAGGGAATTGCATAGAGAGACACAGCAGGTCTGTTCTTACCCCCAACCTACTAGGGATGACAACATGAAGAAAACTAAATAGAATTAGAAGTGAATGCAAAAGTGATAGAAACAGCTGATGTCACTTCAGTCCAACAGAGCACAAACAGGACTGACAGCTTGTACTCTGAAGTACATAAAAAATAGAGACCCCCCCCTCTCTCTCTCTCTGTCTCTCTCTCTCTGTCTCTCTCTCTCTCTCTCTCTCTCTCTCTCTCTCTCTCTCTCTCTCTCTCTCTCTCTCTCTCTCTCTCTCTCTCTCTCCCTTTCCCTCACAGTGTCTTATGTTTTTGGTGCTCTCAGTTATTTCTTGAAACTTTGAGAAGCTTCCTTCATGATCTCTTTGGTCAAGGCTAGTTTGTAAGTTGAATCGTTTTTATAAACTTCCATAAATTTAAATTCAACTGACATCAGCTGATGATGACAAAGAAAATGAAGCTTCTAGACAAGAGTGAAGAGTGAGAGGTTAAAAAGATATAGACAGAGGATAGTTAAGACATCTCTAAAAAAAGAAATGCCAGTTAGGGTGTTGAAGTACTGAATGCTGCTGGAATGAGGCATGATATTTCAATACATTCTCTTAGAATGTTTGTTTCAGTGGGTTGCAGATTGAGAGCTGATTTGAATAACTTTTGCTTCATAATGCTAATGAATTAAGACTATGTGTGTGATGGAATGAAATGGAATCAATCCAGCTTAGCAATTGGTAACATTATAGTCCTGAGGCCAAGCAGCTCTATCAGCCCTAGAAAAAGGAAGTGTCGGCTACAAGTTTAGACCAAAATGTTTTGACATATTTTGAAAGAAGACACCTAGTACATGACATTTTGAGATACTATAACTTTGGGTAGAATCTAAATAATGAGATTTTTCTGTTTTTGAAATTCGTTTTTCACGCAAACAGGTAAAAAGAAGAAAAAAATAAAATTGTGTTTTAACTTTTTATTTTCCCCGACTAAAGTAAGTAGGCATGTTCAAATATTACAATAATTCATGTATTGGAGAATGTTAGTGATTTAGGTTTAGTAAGCAATTAATTAAGAACAAAAAACTTGTTTTACTCAAATCATTTGAGTTGCCTCCCTTGATAGTCAACATACGTAGCAATGTGCACACACCACCACCTAATCCTTCTGCACATCTCTTGGTTGCACAATCTCCACACAAACACAATACTGTTGAAATCATTCCCAGTCTGAATCAATGGAATCAATGTCTCCTTCAAAATACATTTCAGTGTCAGAACCACTACTGTCAGTGTCACTTGTGTTGTCCATGTCTTCCTCCACCAACGCCGACTGTTTGTTCACACACCCAACACATGCACACAGTTGTGTGCATTGCAGAGAGTTGTGGTGGCAGCTGCTAATAAAATATAGTTTGCTGTATAGATTATCCATTTCTCTATTTGTTTGCCAAATTTCAGGTTAAACTAATGTTAAGATCATGGTTAATTTTGTTTCCAAAAAGATCGTTACTAGCATCCAATTTGGTAAGACGCCATTCTCAGATTATCGCCCAAAATCTGGTTAAAAAAATAAAATACAACATTTGGGCACTCATTATCGCACTAAAACTTATGCGTATTTACCACTTTGTTCATTTTTGTACCTTAAATCTGTATTCTGGGGATTGTTTGAGCCTAAGATCATGTTCATTTGTTTTGGTCATATACTTCCTACCTACTGACTTTCTTTGGACATTATTTATTTTCCCTAGACTGCCCCTTTAACTTGGTTTCGTGCAACAAGCAACACTATTTTCCTCACATGATTATGGTGTAAATAGACCTCAAATGATCAATCAGGCAATCAATCAACTAGTTTTTACTAAAATGTAACGAAAGTTTAACGTTCAACGTACTTGTACTAGTTTTTCTGGAGCCCAAGTATATGTCGATTTGCAATTTTTAGACTTTGTCTTTCTGCACACAATACAGACAGGAGGCAGGATATGCTCGCTCCTGGTAGTCGATTCTCGGCTGTTCTGTCTTTGTGGTCTCATTTTTTTTCCTCGGTGAAACAGCTCCCGCAGCTTTGCCTTTCTCAAAGCGACGTTGGGCCTGTTCGATTCTTCGTTTGTTTGTGAAACGAACGCGTTTCACTTTCAGGCGTTGATTGTAAAGCAAGTTTCTCAGCTATCACACGTTCTTTGCCGTCTAAACTACTCCACTGCTTGCTTGACCATATGGTGGTATTCCACTTAATCTCTGTGAAACTCGCTAAATCTAGAGAATTAATCTCTTCGCAGCATTACGAAATGCACTTGTAAAGTGTCGTTGTTTACGCTAGAAACTCGTATGCAAGGGACGCAACTCCGAATCTGGTACTGTCAAATAGGCGTTTTTTCATAGGTTTTTTTTCCAACTTCTTTTAATTATCATACGTTACTTAGATACATTTGAAAGTTATAGTGTACAAAATATTAACAAAGAATATTCCCTTAACCCATGAGAACAAAAACATTTTGGTCTAAACAACTATCCGACGCTTTTGAACGATAGAGCTGCTTGGCCTCAGGACTATTACTGGCCATTTGTTTCTGAGTTTAACTGTACTAAATTTCATTTAATCTACTAAGGCAGCATCAAATTTGGCATGCTTCAATGTAGGGGATTGAAATTCACAAGATTGATCACCTCCCCAGCATAAAAACATTGTTGATTTCTCCTGGCATTTCCAACATCCAAGACCCATCAGCATTTAACCCTTTCCTGTTCAGCAGGCCTAACTCGGCTGACCCACTATCTGTTCGGTAGGCCCAACTCAAAATTGGAAGGATGGGTCCATTTCACATGTGACTCCCATCAACCCAGGGTCCCAGCATGTGAATGGCCAGCATGGGTCCATTTTGGAATTTCCGTTTCAGATCATATTACCTTTGGACAGCTGCAGTCGAAACATGCATCTCTGAATTCTAGCAGCCTTTCTTAGTTTCACTTCTGAACAGCAAAGGGTTAAGGCACAGGGACTGTCCTGACAGAAAAGAGGTGCAGCCTGTTGTCCATGATTTACTCTATCATTTAGCGTCCCTCACTGTTTTCTAAGACTAACTGTATAGTACTCTCTCTCTCTCTCTCTCTCTCTCTCTCTCTCTCTCTCTCTCTCTCTCTCTCTCTCTCTCTCTCATTCCAATTTGTTCACTAATGAGAAAGAGGTGGTTTGGCAGACAAAGTAGTGGCAGTGGTATAATAGCACAGTGTGATCATTACCTGCAACTTTAACAAAAACATTTAGGTGTTGCATACACACATGCCCACACACACATGCATACATACACACACATACCCACACACACATGCATACATACACACGCATGTACACATGCATACATATACACACACAAACACGAACACACACGCGCGCACACACAGACACATATACACAGACATACACAGACACAAACACACACATACACACACCCACACACACCTGTGGGTTCAAGGAAGGAGGAGGGATGGCAAAACGACGACCATCAGGGAGAATGCCACACTTGAGCTTGACTCTGGAGAGAACAGGGGAGTTGCACTGGAGGCCCTCTATCAGCCTGGCTCTGGCACTCTCCAGCTCTTTCCGGGGGTAGGGCCACACATTTACCCAAATTTTCTGAGTGGGATAGGGTAGGAAGATGGCTCTCTGAAGGTCTACTCGCGGAAGATTCTTTAAGTAGTTGGGTTGCTTTTTGCCAGTCTCCCAGTCTGAAAACCAACAGGAAGCTTGATCAGTGCTTGCATGGCATTACCTATCACACATGCACACACACACACACAAACTCCTGACTTATCTTTCATTCACCATGTACATAAAAAATCTTGTGGCCACTACAGCTCTTGAGAACATTCTTTAAAATCTTACCCATAGTGCGTTTTCAAAATTGAAATTGAAACTTCCTTTTGCCTTTGAGGCATCTACACTATGATTATATAGGAAACCTGCCTCTGAGTCTGATGGGGGGGGGGAAAACCCCAGCTTAGGCCTGTTCAGGAGGGCGATTGCACTCACTGTGCTCACCTCCTAAACAGTTTTGGCAGAGGGGAGAATGTTGCTTGATGTTTCTACTTCTACAACTGCTTTTAGTTTTAATATTACTACTACTACATCTACTACTCTAGCAGATGCAAGAAGGCCTATCGGGGAGGGGGGAACAGTGAGTAATCCCAAGTACTTGCCCTCCTGAACAAGCCACTTGTTTAATAAAGTGTGTATTTTCTTGGTTCAGTGATTGCATATGACATGCTTCCCCGTTTTTCCCCCCAAATCATGGGCTAATGATCTGCGCATCACTTTCATAGTTAAAACTTATTTTGAGAAAACTGGAAGAACTGAAGCCACATAACAAACAAAAAGCATTCTTGCATACATGTATGTATGTGCGCGTGTGTATGCCTATGTTTGTGCATGCGTGGATGAGCATGCATGTATGCGTGTCTGTGTACTGAAACGGGCACCACCAGATGACGTTCCACCTCCAGAAAAACACTCGAAAAGTGACAGTGTCAATTATGGCGGTGCTGAGATTCGAAAATAACGACGTCATAAAGTTTATTTTCAAATGAAAGCGCATTAAATTCGAGGAGCTTTCCATACCTGCCACTCTGACTGTGGGTGACACAGCGAAGTCAGATTTTCCCCGCTCTTCCTGTGCATGCTCCTCTTCGTGGCGAGGTTCTTTGCTTTTCTTCTTCTTCTTTTTCGTCTGCTCATCTTTCGGCGTTACAGTTGTAGCGTTTTTCACACGTTTTGCTTTCTTGCGTACGCCTGCAGTAGTCTTTTTCTTTTTAGCTTTAGCCTTTGGAACGCCTGCATCTGTGGTAGTCTTTTTCACCTTAGCTTTAGGATCCACAGGAGGCATCGCACTGTTAAACATCGAAACAACCGCTCAGAATTACTTGTATAAGAGTGAAATCTCATATTACACACTCACAGGTGATTCAATGAACTGTTTTGACATACGATGGTGGCTCATGCTGATGCAAACCTCACGGCAACATTTACGTCTAGCACTCGGCTAGAGGCTTTATCCGCAGAGTTATTCCCCTTCGCTTGCCATTTTTGCGACTCACCCAGAAGAGAAGTAGAGTATGTGTTATACATGTACAATACAATACAATACAATATAATACAACTTTATTTGTCCCACAACAGGCAATTCAAGTACACTTTATGAGGCAGCAATAAAATAATCAAATAATAATCCTAGTAGAAGAATACATAAAAACATTGTGATGGGATAAATACATGTGAAAAGAAACAGCACACTCTGCACGCACACACACTCCCAGCAAACCTCAGCCTCCAAGCACATCACAGGCAACACCAACACAAGCGAGTATGCAAGTATGCACAAGAACAAGCAAAAACATCTCACATCACAATCATCACCACAAGCACCACAGACCAGCAAAAATGTCAGAAAAAAAAAGAGAAGAAAAAAGAGAAAAAAAAATGCAGTCAAAGGGAAACAATTAATCCACCCAACACAAGTGGGCGAAAATCCAAAGCAACAGCACCAACTAAACCTAAGACCACAGCAAAAACAACAAAAAACAAGAATAACACATCTAACTATAACTGTTCAAAAGTCTGACGGCATATGGGATAAAATATTTAGAACCTCGGTTCCCTTTAAAGTGAGGCACGGAGTATCGGTGTCTTGATGGAAGCAAAGAGAACTCTCTCCTCAGACAGTGGTCTGGAATTTCCTAAATTCTCACCGCTTTCTTCAAAATTTGCTTATCACAGAAAGAGGAAAGGTCTCTCTGCTTTACTCCAATGATCTTGGAACAGACGTTGACAATAGCATTTAAAATGTTTCTATCCTTAATGGTCAAGCTGTTGAACCAACAAACAAACGAAAAAGTCAACAAACTTTCAATAAAGGACTGATAGAACAAGCAGAGGATTTTCGTGTCGACAGAAAATGATTTCAGTTTTCTCAACAGGTACATTCTTTGGTGACCACGTTTAACGATAGTGTGTGTGTTTACATCCCATTTCAGCTGACTGTCAAAAACTGTCCCCAAATACTTGTAAGTGTCAACAACTTCCACCTTCTCACCATGAATAACACTGGGATGAGCAACACCTTTCTCTCTTCTAAAATCACAAATAATCTCCTTTGTTTTTGACACGCTTAGTTCCAAAAAGTTGTCATTGCACCAATCTACAAAATCAGAGAGGGTAAGACCATGATCGTTTTCTGGGCCCTGAAATAGAGACAACAAAATTAAGCAGAGTCATCCACAAACTTCGCTAAATAACTACATTCCCGAATGCTTCTGCAGTTGTCTGTATACAAAATATATAACAAAGGTGACAACACACAACCCTGTGGAGAACCTGCACATGTGTGTGAGCGAGTGTTCGTGTGTGTGTGTGTGTGTGTGTGTGTGTGTGTGTGAGTGAGATATAGGTGTTGTTTTTTTATTACAAGGACAGTGAATTAGGCAGTAGTGTCTTTCTTACGTTCAGCCATTGACGCAAAATATTCAAATGCATTGCGAGAGACCAAAGACACTATCTTTGGAGAGATTTAGATTGTGCGTGCGTGCGCGCGTGAGAGAGATAGCGAGAGCAACTTTATTCTGACTGAAAACAACAACGAATTTTGTCGGGATATCTTACGAAAACAGCATGTGACTTATCATTCTGCTATGAAAAAACACTGTTGTACATTCGGCCATATATAAAAACGTAGTGAGCCACTACGGTCTATTTAGTCCAAACCACTTTCATGTCTGTCTCAAGGGTTGTGTAGGTTACCAGTCACCTTTGATGCTTGAACAGTCAAAGGGTAACAATACACGTTTTAGCATTGTGCAGTGAGATTTCAACTTCGTTATAGTCTCGGAACGCTTCACACTTTACCCCAATATGTTGGTGCCCCTTGATCTGCTGGAAAATTACTGAGGGGGCGGGGACTTTCAGCCGAGTACCTTCACCATCTCCACTTCATTCTGAGCATTACCACCTCCAACCGGCAGGCAGTATTCTGCATGGTTCAATGTCAATGCCTTGCTGCACTCACGAGTGCCTGGCTTTACTCAAGTTTGTAGAGTGTACATGGAGACTAACATTCTATACTTGGAGCTTTGGTCACGAGTCTGCTGTGTGGTCACGAGACCTGGACATCTACAGGAAACAGTTGAGAGCTTGTAGAGAAAAGAGGTAAGGAGACTTTTGTCCAACTTCAGAATTGTATCCCTCCAGGTTTACTGGAGGTCCTACAGACTTTATCCCTCCAGGTTTACTGGAGGTACTACAGACTTTATCTGTCTGTCTCTGTGTGTGTGTGTGTGTGTGTGTGTGTGTGTGTGTGTGTGTGTGTGTG
>JAWQFJ010002340.1:19244-31744 GCA_034096865.1 Theodoxus fluviatilis
CATTAACAGTTGCTGCAACAAAAGGAAATGTATGGACAAAGTTTGATTTTTACTTGTGTGGGCTTTTCTTTTTTTTTTCTTTTTCTGTCCACTTGCAAAGTGGATTGATTCTTGGAATTACATTAAAACCAATAATCTACAGGAAGGGTTTCAGGAAGGCTACTTTTATTGAATATATATATGCATATCAACATAATGATCCTGGAGTGATAATCCATGTCTTTTTCAGGATGGGAAGGCCACAATCAAATTCCCAGATCAGCAGCTGTTGCTGATGCTGTGTAACTGCCCTCCAGACAAGCTGTCTCACTTTCTGACAACTCTTCAAGGCAAATTTGAAAGCCTCAGGGAAAAAGGCTTCATCAGCGAAAGAAAGCGTCTTCTCTCTGAGTCAGCGAGGAGTTTTGAGGTAGTCTGAAAATGGAGCAAGTTCATTGGTTGCTGACTGCTCATGCCTTGGCTCCACCTGCTCCACCATCTTTGCTTTTCTCTCTTCCTTTTGCTTCCCTCTCTTTTCTCAGCTTCCCTCTCTACCCCCAGTATCCCTCTCTAGACTCTACCATCAGCTTCCTCTCTTCCCTCGGCTTCCCTCTCACCATTCTGCTTCCCTCTCATTACTCTGATTCTCTCTCTACCCTCTGCTTCCCTCTCATTACTCTGATTCCCTCTCTTCCCTTGGCTTCCCTCTCACCCCTCTGCTTCCCTCTCATTACTCTGATTCTCTCTCTACCCTCAGCTTCCCTCTCTTCCATCTGCTTCCCTCTCTTAACTCCGCTTTCTCAGCTCTTTCTCAGTTTTCTCTCCCTTCTCCCTCTTTTTACCTGTCACCCTGATCCCGCTGTCTTTCCCCCTGTGGATTGGGGGTAAGAATAGACCCACCACATCTCCCAATGTCAATTGTAAAAGGCAAATAAAGAAATCAAGCCTTGACTTGCCCTTACTAGAACCAACTATCTTGATTTTCATTATTGATGGCTTTACATATGTAATGTGTCCGAATGGAAGGGGGGGAAAACGAACATGGGACATAGGGAAAGGTTGAAAATGGGAAATAGGTTCGATATGTTTGAAAAGAAACAATTAGGAAAAGGTTTTCTCAGTATGTAATATTTAATCTGATACTAACACAATTATACCAAAAGCACGATGGCAAACTAAAATAAACCAAGACAACACATTAGTCAGAGTAGCATAACCATAAAACTAAAATGGGATAATTAGACATAAATGCCAGCATCAAATAATGAAATAGTCCAGACAGTTTATGGCATTGACAGTTTGACTTGTGATGTCAGAAAAAGGAGGGGGAAAGGCCAAAAGAGAAATGGTAATGACTTCGTGACCGAAACGGGGTTGATAATGTTAAACTCCATTTGGCAACTGTGAATGGGTCACCAGTATGCCATTTGAATACAGCCCGATAACTCTAAATTCCACCTGACAACCAAGCCAACCAGTAAGTTATCCATGGAGAATAACACTTACAAATTAGCTACCAATAGCCCATGAATGTCATCCTATCATGTCTATTCCTGTACAGGAGCAACTTAAGTTGTAGAATACTTTGACTTATCATTAGATGACCAAGCACATGTATCTCCAAATACATCTCCATCCAAGGCTTACACTCTGACACAATTATCTGGTTACTGGCAGTGATGGCCACTAACAACACAGCAACAGACTGTCAGATCCAACATCCCATATAGTCATAGTATCGAACTATCCTGACTACATAGAAAGCAGCCTTATCATAAACTAGAATAACCAACTTACCGTTACCCCATGGTCAGTCTAAATGAACTCAGAGAGGAATGACGTCAGAGAGAGAAAAAAACGTCACCACGGCCCCAGGTGAGAAAAGGAGGGGAAATAGGAGGGCGAGAACATCACAACAGGAAAGGGTGGGGCGAAACAATAGCACGTGGGCGGAAACTAACAATGAAAGAACAAAACTGATTGGTCATGGTGGCACACAAGTGCACCTTGTCACACTCGTCCCAATTTCTGATCTGCAACGTCCCCGTTGCCACTATCGTCTCAGGGCACTCATTGGGATGTTCCCAGGGTTTGAATGGTGGCACACAAGTGCACCTTGTCACGTTTGAATGGTGGCACACAAGTGCACCTTGTCACACATAGCCTACAAAGGCTAAAAGGCTACAGAACTTCATTCATTCATTCATTCATTCATTCATTCATTCATTCATTTGTCTGTCTTGCTCCTGCTGCACCAATGCTTGCTTATCCACCTCCTCCTACTCCACCTCATTTGCCTCACCACTTTCAGACAACTACAACACTTTTTCTTCACACCAGAGCAGTAAATGATCACTTGTTCTTCTGCAGCCTACCAGATTAGCTTGAACATTTCTATACTATGAATTTTTCATAGTAACACTAACAGTATTTAATGTTTAATCATTTTCTCATCATTGAGTAACTTAAGGGTCTTCATTTGCATGATATTTCAATGTTTAACATCTTAATATTTCACACTCTCAACCCCCCAAAATGCTCTTCCTAATTATTGTGGGGAAAAACATTCAGCAAACATTGAAGCAGAGTTCAACTTTGGAATGTTTGCAATAAGTAATGTGGTGCTTTGGTCACGCTTGCAGGAGATCAGTCCCCTGACAATGAAGGATCTACAGAAGCTGCAGGCAGCCCAGCAGGCTGCCAACAAACCTCTGTCCACCATCTCCAACACCATCACCTCCAGCTCTAGGCAGGCTGCAGACAACAAGAGAAAGAGAGGAGGAGGTGAAATGGCTGCCCCTGTGCAAAAGAAACCAAAGGCAAAAGGTATTCACAGTTGATGGCAAAAGACAAGTTGGCTTGGAATTGGTCTTGGCAGTCTCTAAGGCATTGGAAAATTAGAGTCATTTCTGCTGCTTGTTAGTATTCTGGAAAATATTGGGAAAATGATTGTCTAGAATTTTTAGCCTAAAAAAAAAAAGTATGCCTCTCCAGAAACCATTGGGACCCTTGCCTTTGTGGTAGCCTTTTTATTGGAAAAAGTGTTGTATAACAATGTTAAGTAGAGAAACATTATTGATTTAGTGAATGTTGAGCAATTTACAATATATTTTCCTAAACTCTGAAATAACACACATGAGCAGAGTTCTTGTAAACGAGAACATGTAACTAATGGTTTGCAAATGTAAAAAGAATATATTTGACAGGTTCATTTTGAATCAGAAGAAATTTAAGAGCTGTTAAAGGGATCACAAGAAGGAAACAAAACAGGTCCCGGGTAACTTACAAGTCTTTATATTAGGTTGCGGCAGTCAAAATTTTGTTATGAAATGAGAATTTATGTTTTGATGTATATTTGAAGAACAAAACAAAACAAGCAAAACACAAAAAAGTAAGCGGATACCTTTATTGGTTCTTGAGATATTGGCATTTTAAGATATGCGCTGTTGTGATGCCCTTTAAAACTCAAAAATGGGGCAACTTTAACAGCATAAAGCTACTACATAATAATGGCTTAGTCAATTCAGCTTTTGAGAATCAGTTCTCAGCAACCAGGAATAGCAAAAAATCATTGTTTCAACACTCTAGTCTCATATTTGTATTATATTTAACATAAAATTGTCTGTAACATACAGTGTTCAAAAAAAGTAGAGGATATTGATATACATGAGACTATAACCAAATTCCGTTTATAATCAGAGACTTGCTTTATTTCATTATGGATGCAACAGCATGTTAACAACATTTTCAATGCAAAAATCAACAACAAAATTAGTCACGTGACTTTTTACACGCTTCCTCACAAAGCAGGGTGACATTTCAAAAATAACAAAAGTTCTGAAAGTCTCTAATAACGGGTTGGGCCTCCGTTAACGGTCAAACAGGCTGTGCAGCGCCTCCTCATGCTGTTGATGTGCTGCCTGATGGTTGCTTGAGGAATTGCAGCCCATTCCTGCTGAAGGACAAGGGCCAGCTGCTGAAGGTTCTGGGGAGCTGGAACGACATCACGGACACGTCTCCCCAGAAAGTCCCACAGGTTTTCAAGAGGGGACAGGTCGGGGGTCATCGATAGCCATGGCAGGGAATTGATCTGCAGTCTTTGCAGGTGATTCCTGACGACATTTGCTCGATGAGCTGGGGCATTGGCGTCCTGCAAGATGAATCCCGGCCCATGGCGGCGTGCAAAGGGCACAACAAGTGGATCAATGATGTTGTCCCGGTAGTAGACACCATTGACATTGCCCTGGCACACATGAAGGGGCGTTCTGCCAGTGCTGGTGATGCCACCACACACCATAACGCTGCCCCGCCCAAAGCGGTGGTGAGCAATCATGTTGTCCTGATGATAACGGTCTTCACGATGCGTCCAAACCCGCACCCGGCCATCGTTGAAGTCCAGTTCGAATCTCGATTCCTCCGAAAACATCACGTCACCCCATTGGCGCCTGGTCCATCGTTGGTGGATGCGGCACCAGGCGCTTCTTGCTTGGCGATGGCGTGGTGTGAGAGGCAACACTATCCGCGGTCTAAAGGCGTTCACCTGAGCGTCGTGCAACCGGTTTCGGATGATCTGGGCGGAGACTTGAACCCCTGCTACCAGTTGGAGGTGTTGTCTCAACCGGGTAGCACTTTGAGTGTTGTTTAGTTGACCATGATTGGTGATGATCAAGTCTTGACGACGGGTGGTTATTCTTGGTCGCCCACTTCTAGGCGTGTCGACAACTTCTCCGGTATTAAAGTAACGGTTCCACAGTCTGCTGATGACAGACTGTGAAACACCAAGGTGTCTTGCCACGTTCACCTGCGTACTTCCGGTCTGTAGCATTCCGACTCTGACCCATCTTTGGTCTTCTCTTAGCCAATGCATGATTTCAACTGAAGTTTTGACTGACTGTGTGGCTAGAACACACTTGCCAGGAGTGAGTACAGTCAAAATTATTCGATTTGCACGTGTTTTTGACGCAGAAAACTTTTGTGTGAAAATGGGGCATTGACCCCAAACTGCCTTGCGTTAATTTACTTTTTTGCACGTGCATCCAGGAACTAGGTCAATGGTGTGAAAATGTAGGGCAATGGTGTGGCTATCCATGACCATCAATAAATAATTCCTACCTTTTAAGATTCATCTGATTTTTATGGTTCAAACTCAATATCCCCTACTTTTTTTGAACACTGTAGGTGGAAAAAAGAAAAAAAAGTTTCATATGTATATATGGCTCAAACACAACATCTCCTTCCTAAATAACCCAATCTTATAAAATCACATCCTCTATTCACATTTGAATCAAACCCCAATAGGTAAACGAAAAGCACAAGTAAAACTTTGGTCAGCCTTCTTACATAATACCATAAAAACACGTAGGTCAGCCCTCGACACAATACAAATTCTAGGTGACCAACCTTCTCCACTCTCTCTCAGTCTCCCTCCATCTCTCGGTCCTTCTGCTCGTCTGCCTCTTTCTGCACGTCTGCTCTCTGTCTATACACTCCAAAATATATCGCCACCTCATTAAAACAGTTCTCCTTAATCTCTGCTCACTGCACCATTTTTCACCTGAGAGTGAACACCGCTCTGCAGCCAGGGGAATCCAACGCAGCAATCCCCTACTTGGGTCATTCTCTGGAGCTGGGCTTAATCTTGTGACATTAACCAAAAAAATAAATCCTATCAAAATTTAATAAAAACTAGTGTAAGTGAAGTTTAGGGTGTAATGTTCATGATTATATAAGGTAGAAGCTATTCCATGAGCAAACATGAACGCTACAGGGGATCGATCGACTGATGCTGAATTGAAAGATCACCCGTGTAACATGGAAACAAACAAAACATCCACCAAGCCATAGGAGTAAGAGAAAATAAGGTGTTTAACGATTCAAGTGTTTATTTTAAACATGAAAATAAACATTGATTATAAAAACAATGTCAGGACACCAATTTTTGGGGTAAATTATACAAAATAAATCAATTACGCACATGACGCGATGCAAATAACTAAATTTTTTTGTTATTGACTATTCAAAGTAAAATTTATCAATTAAATTTGTGTCATGTCCTTAAGATAATTACAAAAACCTCAACTGTAATGAATAGAAAGAAACCCAGCAACAATATATGTGTTAAATTAGCCAAAACAATGAATGGTCACCAATGTAACACGGAAACCAAAATTTAAAAAAGATGAAAAATTAAGACTAAAATAAGATCCAATCTCTCATACAAAATGCATAGGGAGATACAGCAGCCAGTCAAGTCTCCATCTCCTCAATCTTCACCTCATACAAAATGCATAGGGAGATACAGCAGCCAGTCAAGTCTCCATCTCCTTAATCTTCACCTCATACAAAATGCATAGGGAGATACAGCAGCCAGTCAAGTCTCCATCTCCTTAATCTTCACCTCATACAAAATGCATAGGGAGATACAGCAGCCAGTCAAGTCTCCATCTCCTTAATCTTCACCTCATACAAAATGCATAGGGAGATACAGCAGCCAGTCAAGTCTCCATCTCCTTAATCTTCACCTCATACAAAATGCATAGGGAGATACAGCAGCCAGTCAAGTCTCCATCTCCTTAATCTTCACCTCATACAAAATGCATAGGGAGATACAGCAGCCAGTCAAGTCTCCATCTCCTCAATCTTCACCTCATACAAAATGCATAGGGAGATACAGCAGCCAGTCAAGTCTCCATCTCCTCAATCTTCACCTCATACAAAATGCATAGGGAGATACAGCAGCCAGTCAAGTCTCCATCTCCTTAATCTTCACCTCATACAAAATGCACAGGGAGATACAGCAGCCAGTCAAGTCTCCATCTCCTTAATCTTCACCTCATACAAAATGCATAGGGAGATACAGCAGCCATCTCCTCAATCTTCACCTCATACAAAATGCATAGGGAGATACAGCAGCCATCTCCTCAATCTTCACCTCATACAAAATGCATAGGGAGATACAGCAGCCAGTCAAGTCTCCTCCTCAATCTTCACCTCATACAAAATGCATAGGGAGATACAGCAGCCAGTCAAGTCTCCTTAATCTTCACCTCATACAAAATGCATAGTGAGATACAGCAGCCAGTCAAGTCTCCATCTCCTTAATCTTCACCTCATACAAAATGCATAGTGAGATACAGCAGCCAGTCAAGTCTCCTCCTTAATCTTCACCTCATACAAAATGCACAGGGAGATACAGCAGCCAGTCAAGTCTCCATCTCCTTAATCTTCACCTCATACAAAATGCATAGGGAGATACAGCAGCCAGTCAAGTCTCCATCTCCTTAATCTTCACCTCATACAAAATGCACAGGGAGATACAGCAGCCAGTCAAGTCTCCATCTCCTCAATCTTCACCTCATACAAAATGCATAGGGAGATACAGCAGCCAGTCAAGTCTCCATCTCCTTAGTCTTCACCTCATACAAAATGCATAGGGAGATACAGCAGCCAGTCAAGTCTCCATCTCCTCAATCTTCACCTCATACAAAATGCATAGGGAGATACAGCAGCCAGTCAAGTCTCCATCTCCTTAGTCTTCACCTCATACAAAATGCACAGGGAGATACAGCAGCCAGTCAAGTCTCCATCTCCTCAATCTTCACCTCATACAAAATGCACAGGGAGATACAGCAGCCAGTCAAGTCTCCATCTCCTTAGTCTTCACCTCATACAAAATGCACAGGGAGATACAGCAGCCAGTCAAGTCTCCATCTCCTCAATCTTCACCTCATACAAAATGCACAGGGAGATACAGCAGCCAGTCAAGTCTCCATCTCCTCAATCTTCACCTCATACAAAATGCATAGGGAGATACAGCAGCCAGTCAAGTCTCCATCTCCTTAATCTTCACCTCATACAAAATGCATAGGGAGATACAGCAGCCAGTCAACTCTCCATCTCCTTAATCTTCACCTCATACAAAATGCAGAGGGAGATACAGCAGCCATCTCCTTAGTCTTCACCTCATACAAAATGCACAGGGAGATACAGCAGCCAGTCAAGTCTCCATCTCCTTAATCTTCACCTCATACAAAATGCACAGGGAGATACAGCAGCCAGTCAAGTCTCCATCTCCTTAATCTTCACCTCATACAAAATGCACAGGGAGATACAGCAGCCAGTCAAGTCTCCATCTCCTTAATCTTCACCTCATACAAAATGCACAGGGAGATACAGCAGCCAGTCAAGTCTCCATCTCCTTAATCTTCACCTCATACAAAATGCACAGGGAGATACAGCAGCCAGTCAAGTCTCCATCTCCTTAATCTTCACCTCATACAAAATGCATAGGGAGATACAGCAGCCAGTCAAGTCTCCATCTCCTCAATCTTCACCTCATACAAAATGCATAGGGAGATACAGCAGCCAGTCAAGTCTCCATCTCCTTAATCTTCACCTCATACAAAATGCACAGGGAGATACAGCAGCCAGTCAAGTCTCCTCCTTAATCTTCACCTCATACAAAATGCATAGGGAGATACAGCAGGTGTGTTCTAACCCACAACCCACATGGTTGGGGAGTAGGAGTCAGAAAGGAGTAGGAATTTCCTTTAAATATCCCATTCCCAAGAGAGCAAACGCAATATTTAAATATGTAAGAATGCAAAATGAATATGGGAGAAAGCATAGACGTTTGGGCAACAGCTTTTGTTTGAACTGATGAATACAAAGCTGTTTCATTGCCTAATATTTTCATATTTCAAGAAAATATATAACATACCATCTTCGCCTCTATATATCTATATGGGGTGGGAGAGTATTCTTGGTGGAATTTGTAAGATGGCAGTGGTTGTGGTAATCTGACCAACACTATTTCTTCTGGAAAGAAGAAGAAGTGTGTCTTCGATCCCGCACTGGCCGTTGAATGTGTGAAATAACCCTCAGAAACATCGTTTTGGGACTGGAACGGGCTTTATTTGCCCCAAGCGCTCTGTATGCGCAAGTAATGGCAAGTAAGGATGACACAGTAGTGGACTTTATTCATGCAGAATACATTTAAACATGCATAAATGATGTCTGTGGCAAAGAGAACACTTTCTTTAGCGTCTAGCAACACAACATGCGGCGCAGAAGATTTACCTCCCTTTAACAAGTGAAGCGCTTCACAAAATTTGTAGGCGTTCGCGAGAAGCAAAGAGCGCTAATTTGCAAACATGAAGCGCTCATGCAGCGTTTCATACTCCTGAACAAGCCTCTAGACTGCTTACCCTGACCCTGGTAGTCAAGGCATTAGCTGCAAAACAGAGTGAGCCAACCCCATCGTCTTTGCACTGGTCTGCATGGGTTCATATATCATGGAAATATTATTTTTCATATTTTACTTGTAAATACTGTTGTTTATTTGTGTAAATTACTATAATTGTTGTGTCCTTGAATACTTCTAGCAGAGACCCAAACATTTTTATTTGGGTCTAATATTGTCTCCTGTTTGCAAACTTAATTTTTTTTATGGCATTGTCACTGCTATTATTTTTTATTTATGTATTTACAGGGTTTAGTCCCTTTTCTTTGAGGTGTTTTTCCTGGAAATAAGTTCCCACAGCTATAGTAAGAAGTATTTCACTTATCAAGACATGTTGAAACATTAGTACTGCCCCTCAAAAGCAATCAATTAACATAAATAAACACATAGTAACAATACCAGAATTCATACAAAGTTTTAAAATTAAAGTCACATCAACTCCAGACTTAACTACAAAGCATTTGCTGATAACCAATGAAGTTAGACCCCCTAATTCCAACCGCAGTACACACTCACAGACCAATAAACGCACGCACACACATAAGAGTTGGTAGAAATTCACATAAATGCACATTTGAATGTCAGGAGAATGAACACACACACACACACACACACACACACACACACACACACACACACACACACACACACACACACACACACACACACACACACACACACACACACACACGATTAGTCTGAAAAGAAACTAATGACAAAATAGTGAACATGCGCATAAACACCCGCTTTGTCATTTTCACATTGCAACACTCGCCGACCAACACTAAAGTTTCGTCTGCGCAACTCGCTGTCTTCCACTCTCGCATTAGACTGATTTCTTGTCACATAATTCATGTTCAATTCCCCCGATTAACGTCGTGCATGCGTGCTACACCTTCAAATTGATCTGCACATGATCTGAATGCAAAGACTCAACTCGTAGATGCTGTGTATACAGAGACCAACGAGAAGCGAGTCGAGAAAACACCAACCAACTCGTTTGTAAACGCCTATCACACTAATCTGATTCCCTCCGATACTTAAGATTCTGGTGTCTCGGCTTGTCGTTGAGAAACTAATTCTCCATGTACAGATCCATGATGAGAGGTCTTCTCAATCGAATTAGCTAAAGGTTTTAGGAAGGAAGTGTACCATAGGTTCAGTCGGCGTCGCACACCGAGTCACAACAACAAATAGGAAATGCGATCTATCACGAAGCACCTGTCAAATTGAACAGTTCCCTCCTCGAAAAACACACAACATCCGCCAATTCGAGAGACCGCCGTGACTTTATCGTCTTTTGTTTCCATAAAATTATGACAAGATACTGTCAAGAAAATGTCGATCTCACCTGTGACAAGACGGGTTAGTAGCTCCTACAGTAGTCGTAGTTGCAGACGGCTGCCATGATGGTAATCTCGAACCGAAGGGCCGGAGAAGAGTTCACCAGCAGGGGTCATATGGTAATTAGCAGCGCAGCCATGAACGTAGGTAACACAACTTTCGGTACATACGTTTTGGGTCTGTGTTGAGGAGTGATGATCGCTAGATCGTGGCAAAGAAATGGAATTAAAGCATGCAAAAAGTTTAAATAGATCAAAAACTATTCAAAAATAGTCTCATTAGACTATTGTAACGTATAACTTCTGCACAAAACCCGCAGAAGATAAGTAAACAAACCACACCGTACGAACCTAGCAGACGAACAAGGTCGAACCGTAGCCACTACGCCAGCAGACGATCGAGCTAGTGTGATATACTGTTTCATGTAAAGCTTGAATCAGTGGCAGCAGATAACTGTTTAGTTCTGGCTTGAATTGACAATTTTGTTTCCCTGGTCTGGCGAGGACAGAAAATTCACGATTCGATGAGTCGACGAGTGCACGATCGATCAACTTGCCCGCATTCGGCGTAATCATGGTAATGAGTAAGATGATGACCAAAAATGGCATTAAAGCACAATACAAAGTTTCATGACAACCAACATGGCAGAAGATCAAGGATGAAATAATTTTGGCAGCAAAGAAATCAACACCATTGAGCCGCTGCTCGACGAGAAGAGGAAAAGTGTGGATGGACCTGGACCCTGGCATCAGTAAGAAAGAAACACAAGCTGTTCCGCAGATGGCAGGAAACTAGAGAGGGACAAGATTACCTTGTGTACGTCAAAGCAAGAAACCAGACCAGAAAAGCATGCCGCAAAGCACAGAGAGACCTGGAGACCAAAGTGGCGATGGAGGCAAAAACTGATCCCAATTAAGGCTTTCTGGAACAATGTAAAGTCCAAGACCAAGTCACGCACGGGAGTGGCAGACCTGAAGAAAGAAGACGGCTCTAAGACCATAAATGATGAAGAGAACCAGTTCTTTCAAAGTGTTTTTACAACCGAGGAGGACGGCCCACTATACCCAGACCACCAGAATACAGATTCATGGAAGAGCTGACAGACTTGGATATTGCTAGTGACGAAGTGAAGAAGCAAGCAACTTAAGGGCCTATAAACACACCAGTAAAGTACCGGGTCCTGACGGTATCACACCATACATCCTGTCCGAGGCTGCAGAGGAGTTGGCCGACCCTATCGCTCACCTTTTCAGGCTCTCACTTGACAAGGGGACATTACCAGATGAGTGGAAGCAAGCCCTAGTCACCCCCATCCACAAAAGAGGAAGTAAGACAACAGCCAGCAACTATTGACCTGTAAGCTTGACGTGCATCCTCTGCAAGGTTATGGAACAGCTGGGGAGAGACAAAATAATGAACCATCTACAGCGCAACTCGCTTATCAGCAAAGAACAGCATGGTTTTGTCCCGGGGAGGTCGTGCGTCACGCAACATCTGGAGGTATTGGAGACATGGACAAGCATTCTCGACGAAGGAGGAGGGGTGGATATTGTCTACATGGATTATCAGAAAGCGTTCGATTATGTGCCCCATCGACGTCTACTGAAGAAAACGGCAGCTTTTGGCAACAGAGGTAAGGTCCTGAAGTGGCTGGAAAACTTTTTGACAGACAGGAAGCAGAAAGTCGTCGTGAACGGCACACAGTCGCAGGAGGCGCAGGTGACCAGCGGGATTCCACAAGGATCTGTAATCGGGCCGATAATGTTTGTCCTCTTCATTAATGACCTTCCCACCATCACAAAGTGCCCAGTCGATATGTTTGCAGACAATACCAAGCTGTACACCAGGAGTGACGTTGAAGGACTTACAAACCGACCTTGACAAGCTACAAATCTGGTCTGAAGAGTGGCTTCTAAAGTTCCACTCACAGATATGC
>JAWQFJ010002340.1:36744-41744 GCA_034096865.1 Theodoxus fluviatilis
TTTTTTCTGAGGCGGGTTTCGTAGGTTAATGATAACTGATATGCTAGCAAAGGCAATTACTGATTGAATTAGGCTAGCTTTAATTTAGTTACATCAGCGCCATCACTATAGTCAGTGTGCTTCAGTGATTACCTTTGTTTGTTTGTGATTTTGCACGCAACAGATGTATAATAAAGTCTTGCCCTGACATAGCAGTCGATCGGTATTCTTCCCTGAGCAGATTGTTTTTACTTCCAGGTTGTCCACGATGCAACTCAAACTTAAGATTTTTACTGGACTCGTGCTGGCAACGACTGTGTACATTTTCGTTATGTTGGAAATGACCGATATGTTCTACTGTCAATCAACACGTGAGTTCGTTATTTTAAAAAACGTACGGTTAAAATTCTCTATGCATTGTATTCCTCGTTAATTGTTGACTATAAAATCTTGTCAGGCGGTAGGCGGTTGTGACCCCCCACCAGACATACTCTGTCCCAACCACAAATAATTCGAGTTGTGCCTTATGGGCATTCTGAGTTAGTGTACCAGCTTACGATAGTTTTTGCTAAACGTTTGTTTGATGCTCAGATGTAGTAAAGTCTTCTGTATGGTGGAGAGTCATGACCCATACGTGAAGGGTTATCCCTCCAGGTTTACTGGAGGTCCTACAGACTTTATCTGTCTGTCTGTTTGTCTGTCTGTCTGTCTGTCTGTCTGTCTGTCTGTATGTCTGTCTGGGTGTGCGTCTGTCCCGACTTAACGGCTGATATCTCAAAAACTTCTCGACGGATTTCCTTGACATTTTGCACACTTACTGGAAGTTAGGTCCGATTGAATGTATCAAATTTTCAGAATCGAGGTTTGAAAAGAAAGTGGTTTTTAAGGTCATTAACTCGAAAGCACCTCCCTAAATAGTCAATTGATGGAATGGCGAAATGCAAAATGTGTGACGTCATCAATAACATGACGTAATTTTATCTGCATGTCTGCCTGTCAGTCCCGACTTAACGGCTGATATCTCAAAAACTGCTGGACGGATTTCCTTGACATTTTGCACACTTACTGGAAGTTAGGTCCGATTGAATGTATCAAATTTTCAGAATCGAGGTTTGCAAAGAAAGTGATTTATATAGGTCATAAACTCGAAAACCTCCCCCCTCAAAATCAGTTGACGGAATGGCCAACTCGAGATCGAGTCAAACAGAGTTATCTTTTCCTACTAAGTAGTTGTATTATATTTAACTCTTTTTTGTTTCAACTGTGCAGTGTGCGAGTGTTGGAATGCTTTGTATGAATGTAGACTTTTCATTGCAAACGCCATGAGCTTGCCTATTAGGGAAGGTATGGGCGTATAAGTAGTCTGTATTATTATTATTATTATTATTATTATTATTATTATTAATGTTATTATTATTATTATTATTATTATTATTATTATTATTATTATTATTATGAGAGTCATGCCGATCGAACAGGTGTATGGTGCTCCATCGGATCATCCTCGTAGACTGGCGAGGGAGGCTTTTTGGATGACTAAACTGCATACCACCTATCCTCTTGGTCTAAACACCAAAGTGTAGTAGAGTGGTTTGCGGTTTGGTTGTTCAGAGGGTACGCTTGTCGGCTTTCAGGGGTGATCCGATGGTCTGGATGTGTGTACTGTGTGTGTAGGGATGTGCATGTGTGTGTGTGTGTGTTTGTGTGTGTTTGTGTGTGTGTGTTTGTGTGTATGTGTGTGTGGGGGTGGGGGTGTGGGTGGGTGTGGGTGTGTGTGCGTGTGTGTGTGTATGCACGTGTGTGTGTGTGTGTGTGTGTGTGTGTGTGTGTGTGTGTGTGTGTGTGATATGCTGTTTCTTTCTCCAGAATTCTTGGACTTGTGTTTGCCCATTTTTGTGGACTATCGTGGTATTTGGCCAGCCGGGACATCCAAGACTGTGGGAATGTCTTACGTCATAGCAGACGTAATTCTTTTTATACGTCATCTTGACGCCATTTTTTTCTTTGCTGAAGAAGTTGCCGGAAGGCATCGACATATTCTTAAAGTAATAACACAGAAAGTCATCTTGTTTTTTGTTTTCTTTCTCTTTTTTGTTATTATTATTATTATTATATTATTATTATTATTATTATTATTATTATTATTATTATTATTATTATTATTATTATTATTATTATTATTATTATTATCATTATCATTATCATTATCATTATTATTATTATTATTATTATTATTATTATTATTATTATTATTATTATTATTATTATGATTATTATTATTATTATTATTATTGTGCGTGAATGAGTACGAATGCACATGTCTGGGGTGAACATCTATAGAACACCTCCTCCTCTGTGTGACTGTGTGAGTGTTAATTCAGCGTCTATGACATGCCAAAGCAAAACAAAACATGCCATAATAGGAGCTTCCTGAACCTATCCATCATGTTTAAAATATATGGTCAATTGTTTCCTGGGCCGATAGCTTGCAAGGGGGTTTACGAAAAGAACGTTATAAATGCTTTACAAACATTCCGTCATATCAATTCTCAAATGGCTAAGCTGGTAGAGCGTTGGACTCTTGGTCATGCATGACCAGGTTCGATTCTGCGCTGAAACTTTTTTTCTCTCTCTTTTTTCGAGAGGTTGTGCGTTCGAACCCGACCTGTTTTTTTGTGTTTTTGTGTGTGTGTGTGTTTGAGAGGTTGCGGGTTCGAACCCGATCTTAAATTTTTTTTAAAAAATATGCCAAAACCTGGAGGTTCAGCGCCAGCGGTTTTTATTTCTTCTTGCTCTTTTCGTCACAGAGAAACTCAAAATCTTCGGCTTGACATCCTGTCCAGAGGTTATTGCAAAACCTGGTGAGTATCCACACTGAACTGGGATGTTATTGTATAGGCCTATATATTCAATACATATATGTGGACTAAATTCCTCATCTAAGTAACAACTCCACCACTCTCGCTTCCTCCATTTTCCTTGATCTTGCAGTAGTGTAATACATGTACTGTAATGAAGGTCACGTTTTACATCACAAACATGTGCGCTCCTCGTGAGGCAATATCTGAAGCCTTGTCGCTTTTATTCGTATCTCAAGTTGTAGAAATGACTTTATTTCGTAAGAAGTGTAGTTGAGTTGATGAAAAGATATGACAAATATGGTGTTTTTATGAGGATCTTGAATGTTCTGGTTAGATGAATTAACTTTTTTTTTGCTTTTACAAGACCTAAATCTAAGCTCGTGTTGCCTTGAATTTTTTGCCAGGATCACGTACGCCGGATCTTCCAGATCCATAGTTTCTTCTGCTTCTTGTCTGTGGGGAATTTGAAAAAGGACAGTCTGGAGTTCTCGTCATATCGATCGTCGTTCTCGCAATAAGGAACCCAGCAGTGTCTATGTGATGATGAAGCCTTCGGTTTCGTCATAGACGCTGGACGCCATTAAGTTTGCGGACTTAGTCTCGTTTTCGATTTCAAAATGGCCGCTGCGTGAATAACGTCTATACCTCCGCATCCTCGTTCCCCAGTTTCCCTCTGTGGGTTGGGGGTAAGGATCAACCCCTCGCATCGCATCGCCCACAGCCGAATCTGAGACCAAATAACTCTATCGATGTACTGAAACCTGCAGAAATAAACACATTTCCTTTGACGATCACTCAGGACATCTGTTGTCCGACCTACACACACCATGCACACGTTTTGACTGCACTATCTGTAGCGTTGTTTTTCTCCATGGGCCGCAAGCAGTGTTTGCTTCTCAACACCAGTCCGCTTGTCTAAACAAGATGGCTGCCCGGTAACGCCATGTGGGAACCACATGACAAGAACACGCGCGTGGATTGGCTGGCGATGCATGAGGTGGGCGGCGCTGCGAGGAGTTAATTGACCCACCACATTTACCTACGCCTTTCGTAAAGGCCTCCGCACACGAGGCAACCAAAGTCTCTTGCCGCGTTGTTTGCGGCCGGTTGCATGCCATGTGCCAGGCAATGCTGGAGACTGCAGTTCGCACATGCTTCCACTGTGATTTTTCACCTCTCGCCATGTTGTGAACACGTCGACCCGTGGACACAGGGTTCTGCATGTGACCTGCATTTCGAAATTTACATTGTACGAGCTTTCAAGACCTATTGATGCATTCAACTTACAGCTTTGATAAATTAATGCTGTTCATGGCTTACATTTTCTTTGGATGGGGTTTCTAGTGTCCCCAAATTCAGCGTTTTCTGAGCGAAGCAAAGACGTCCGCCATTAAATGTGCAATAGCCGCGAGTACACGAGAACGAGGCTCTTGGTGGATTCACAGAGAATGGCACCCCACTGCCCCCAAAACTAGAACAGGTTTAAACTCGAGCAACTCAGTTGCTGGTGGCGTAGAAAGTTGCTTGGAATGCCATTTGCTTTCAACCGACATCGCACACGAAGCAATGTATGGCGAGCAATCGCATTGGCCTAGTGGAGTTGCCTCGTGTGCGGAGGCCTTAAGGGGCGAGCAAGTAGGGCAGTCATGGCTTGACTAGCTTTTATTATAAGCAATTCTAAAGATTGTTCGTGATCATTGACATTAGATGGCCTACAAAGACTGATAGACCGTAAAACTCCATCCATCCATCCATCCATCCATCCATCCATCCTTCCACCCACCCACCCATCCTTCCACCCACCCATCCACCCATCCTTCCACCCACCCACCCACCCATCCACCCACCCACCCACCCATCCACCCATTCATCTATGCATCCATCATTCCCCAGTACTAGGTTCATCCAGTGTTCATCAAGATGGACTTGTTGAATCCACTCCCCCCTCTAATTAGTTGATTAACACGTTTACTAGGCCAGAACTACTGGCCAGATACCAGCGTACGGAGAAAGACGACCTAGTGTCTGGAGAGTGCAATGGAAGAAAAGAGAGGAGAGATGTTAAGGTGAAATGATTGTACATGGAATGGCACAGAAATAGTTAGGCAGATGGGAGAGGCGGCGGCAGCAACACAACTAAGAGTGATCAATCCATGCCGC
>JAWQFJ010002340.1:59244-83773 GCA_034096865.1 Theodoxus fluviatilis
TCGATCATTCTCTCTGTCATGCTGATTGTGGCAGTTCTTCACACAGCAGGAGGTCACGTTCTGCTCCAAAAACAGTCGTGTCTTTCACAGATTTTGTAAGCGACGCGCCGTTGTTTCCCTAGAAGTAGGAAAAGATCACCCTGTCTTCCCGAGTGTGTCTCGCTCTCGACGGAGCTAATAGTGTCATGCGATATTCTGTTGTGTCAAATCACGTTCCGTTGCTTTTCGTCATGTGTTTGACCTTGATAGCATTTGATGGCTGAGAGGCCGTTTTAATACAATCGGCGCCGTGTTAGGAACTGTCTTATTTAACGTTACGTGTTGCTTTATGCTCTGTTGCGTTGTGCTGTGTCATGCTGCTGGTGTATAACATCACTGCTTTATTCTTTCCAGAGCCACCATCAAATGTCCCCTGTGACTTACTGGTTCGATGCTGCCACTCGTCTACACAATGCTAGTCTCGATCCTTGGGTTCATCACGTGATGAAGAAAGGCATTGCCACAGCGGTGGTCGAGATCAATCTCGCCGCGTACACCGCACCGCCTATGCTGAAGTACTTTGGCGATCAGGCTTGTCGCTTCGCCCCTTACCCTCAATTTCAAGCGGGGATTCTGGGCTTTAGGAACAGTCCTTGGGTGCGGCATGGCTTCCTGCAGCCATGGCTTGCCTGCGCCTTCTCTCCGCACTGCATGTGTCCCGGTGGCAAGTGGCGGACAACGGCAGGTTTGTACCCGACGACAAAAGGTACTTTTGGCCGGGCTCATCGCTACGACCAGGCCGCGCTAGGCGTTCTGCTGTCCAAGATGTTCCGGGAAAGATCGTACGATTTCCATCCGCCTCAACCAGCTGATTTTCTGAGAAACGATATTGTGCACTATTTCACCCCTATCAAAGCGTAGCAGGAAACAAGATTTGCCACTTTGGAGGTCTCCAGATTCAGGGATGAAAATTTTCAGGCTTTTCAGGTTTTTCAGGGTTTTTTGTGTCAGTTATCCGGACTTTTTAGAGGGTTCAGGTTTTTTTAAATAAGGAGACTGGCTTTCCGAGTATGGAAATGAAGGCCCCCAAAGGCAAGATCTACACAGAGTGATCAACCCAAGAGTGCTTGAGTCAAACCCTGCAGGAGCCAACCCAGCCATTATGTGGACCAAAATGGGGATCCGAAGAAAAAACTGGCGTCCCAACCATTTTGTTGCATGCCTTCCAAAGCCCACCGTAACCAACCACTGATGATTGTTCCATTCGAACAAATCGGCGCCATCCGTCGCCCAAGGGAGATCGGGTACGGGATAGTTGATCAATGGCTCCCTCTGAAGATGGGCTTTGCAGCTGTTGCAAGCTGAGCACTGGGATACAGCGCTTTCAATGTCCTGGCGCATCCTCGGCCAGAACACAGTGTCGTGGGCCAGCTGCCTGAAGCTAGATGTTCCCAGTCCACTAATCAGGCTCACAATGCAAGAGCTGAGAAGAGAAAAGCTGTTGACATTAGAGACTCCCCCCCCCCCCCCCCAAAAAAAAAAAAAAAAAAAAAAAGTCAAGTTAGAAGAGAATCCATGGCTTCATGCCAAGTGCTGCAGGCTTTCCACTAAAATTACCAGTTCCTGTACTTCTCCAGCAAGTCTATTAAAGTTGTCGGTAAAGCAAGTAAGTGATAGTCCTGCCTCCTAGTCCTGTGCTTCGCCGCTTCAATATTGCATACCCGAAAAAAAGTTCAGGCTTTTTTTGGTTACCCACTTTTCATCCCTGAGATTGGAGAAGGGTCCCACCTTTTTACCTCTCCCCCTGAAGCATGTACGCTACCCCGATTGCAGGACTGTTTTCGTTCTTTTGTTTGTGTCGTCAAACTACTTCGTGCAACATTTAAAAAAAAGTTTTAAAATGCTAAATGCTTCGACTACAAAAATATTATACATGTTTGTAGAAAAGTCCTACAAGCCACAGAAAATATAGAAAAGATAGTAGCGTTCCGAGACGACAATTTACATATGCACTTGAAAAGATGGTCACCCTTCCTTCCACCGTAAATACCGGGGTGTCTAGGGGAGAGGCTGTTCTTTCTACACATACAACACCCACCAAACCCCACCCTCTTTCCTTTTCCCTTTATCCCTTTTCCTCCTGACGCTCCCCCAACCCCCTCCAATCTGTGTCTACATGCCTATGTAAATTTATTGTTCTTGAATTAAAAATGGGTAAGAATTCCGCGGCCAGGCGCCACTCTGGCCACTAAAAAGCGCTCATCCTGTGTCCGTACGACGTTGTCTTACTTCTGCAACATGAACCCAGCAATGGAGTTACGCTTATGATAGGGATGTTTAAAATATAAAACGACGTTTCTGACATCTGCACACTTTGTCCGAATTACATTATAAAAGTGTAATTCACCTGTCCCATATTTACATTGTGACTCATACTTGGTGCCTAGCTGCGGAATTTTTTCCTCTGTGCAGCTTCAAATACCACACACATTAGCCGAAATCAACTGAAGGCCAAACGCTCCAACTGCTCAACCACAATCTCTGTCAAAATGCAGCCTTTCAAATAAGCCTGTGAAGTTTTGAAAAGGTTTCCTTTTGTATTTCATGAATATTTGCTATCTTCTCAAATGTATGAGCTGGACGAGGGGAACAACATGAGCTGTTGAGTGCTTTTCGGGCATTGTGATGATAGGAGGCAGATATTGCTGCAGTTGCAGTGAGTGGCATTAGGCAGTGTATGTAAAACGTCATTATAACACACAAACTTCCACAGCTCTCTGGTGAGCACATGGGAAAATGTGAGAAGAAATTAGGTGCTGTAAAAGGCCACTAGTGGCTGAGCTTCTTATTAAATTTTAATTCAAGTCAGTGCTTTTGATAAGAGGCGGAGAGCTTGCACCTGGAAGACAATGTAGGTGCAGTGCAGAGGGTCATCCCTCCTTGCCTCAGCTAGCAGAATGAATGAAGGAATGAACAATCAGTGGAGTTTTACAACCTATCAGCCTCAAGGCCGTTGTACACGAGGGGAATTTAACCTGGCAATCTCGAAAGCGACATTGTGGCAGCCAATCACGGCTGGCAATAGTGGAGCAAGCGTCATTGTGGCAGCCAATCACGGCTGGCAATAGTGGAGCAAAGGCGTCAGTGGCGCTCTGTCATTGGGAGGTATTTTTGTCAGTCCGTGTGTGGCGAGTGGAATTGCCTCGTTTGCGAAGGCCTTTAGTAGGCTATTCATGGCCATTGATTGTGAAAATCACGCGAGTTTGTTGGAGCAAGTGCCTGGGTTTTACCCATTATTTCCCACTTTACCAATCATGTAAGAATATGCAGTGGGTCTACTCTCAACCCACACCCTCAGAGGGAAAGCTTGCAGAATCAGAACAATTTTATACGTCAATTCAATGGTCTACTGTATAGATTGTAATAAACATTCCTGATGATTCAGTATCTGCTAACAGCATGAGTTTAGTTGAATAGTGTTGTGTTGATAGCAACTGTGTATGGAGGATGGTGGGTAAAATAATGTCTGGATGTATGTTTAATAAGGACAGGGCACTAGCGCATAGCCTCTATTGTCCGGAAAAAACCTCACCACACTTAGTTTATTTTTCAAAAACCCGAAAGAAAGACAAAAAGGGCAGCAAGACCCAACAAAAAACCAATTCTGGTTACAGTCACCTGACCAACCATATTATTTTCTGCTGACCCTAAACTCTTTTTTTTCAATCGTGCCAACAAAAATTTGTTAAGGGGGAAGAATCTGATGGAAATCAATTAACTGTGTGCTGTTCCATCTTCCCTGCCTTGTGAGCACTTGATGGAAATCAATTAACTGTGTGCTGTTCCATCTTCCCTGCCTTGTGAGCACTTGATGGAAATCAATTAACTGTGTGCTGTTCCATCTTCCCTGCCTTGTGAGCACTTGATGGAAATCAATTAACTGTGTGCTGTTCCATCTTCCCTGCCTTGTGAGCACTTGATGGAAATCAATTAACTGTGTGCTGTTCCATCTTCCCTGCCTTGTGAGCACTTGATGGAAATTAATTAACTGTGTGCTGTTCCATCTTCCCTGCCTTGTGAGCACTTGATGGAAATCAATTAACTGTGTGCTGTTCCATCTTCCCTGCCTTGTGAGCACTTGATGGAAATCAATTAACTGTGTGCTGCTCCATCTTCCCTGCCTTGTGAGCACTTGATGGAAATCAATTAACTGTGTGCTGTTCCATCTTCCCTGCCTTGTGAGCACTTGATGGAAATTAATTAACTGTGTGCTGTTCCATCTTCCCTGCCTTGTGAGCACTTGATGGAAATTAATTAACTGTGTGCTGTTCCATCTTCCCTGCCTTGTGAGCACTTGATGGAAATCAATTAACTGTGTGCTGTTCCATCTTCCCTGCCTTGTGAGCACTTGATGGAAATTAATTAACTGTGTGCTGTTCCATCTTCCCTGCCTTGTGAGCACTTGATGGAAATTAATTAACTGTGTGCTGTTCCATCTTCCCTGCCTTGTGAGCACTTGATGGAAATCAATTAACTGTGTGCTGTTCCATCTTCCCTGCCTTGTGAGCACTTGATGGAAATCAATTAACTGTGTGCTGTTCCATCTTCCCTGCCTTGTGAGCACTTGATGGAAATCAATTAACTGTGTGCTGTTCCATCTTCCCTGCCTTGTGAGCACTTGATGGAAATCAATTAAGTGTGTGCTGTTCCATCTTCCCTGCCTTGTGAGCACTTGGGGAATCCACTAGTTAAGTAAAAGATCAGTTTTTTCAGTGAAAGAGAAACTGTGATTTATGTATTTTTTAAAAGATCAGACTGACCTACCTACCCTATTTTTTCTGGCCACATTACCATAACCACATTACCATAACCACATTACCATAACCACATTACCATAACCACATTACCATAACCACATTACCATAACCACATTACCATAACCACATTACCATAACCACATTACCATAACCACACCTATTTTTGACTCACATGCGAAGCAAAAGTGAGTCTATGTACTCACCCGTTTCGTCCGTCCGGGCGTCTGTAACAAACTTTAACGTTGGATTTTTCTCGGAGACTATTAAGTCTATCAACACCCAATTTGGCAAGATGGTGTATGATGACAAGGCGTCAAAAACCATACATAGTGACTTGACCTTGCTTCAAGGTAAAGGTCGCAGGGGCCATAAATGTTGTCTAAAAAACAGCCATTTTTCACATTTTCCCCATTTTCTCTGAAGTTTTTGAGATTGGATACCTGACCTATATATGGTATATAGGGCAAAGTAATCACTATCTTTTGATACCAATTCGATTGACCTTGCTTCAAGGTCAAGGTCACAGGGGCTCTTTAAAGTTGGATTGTATACATATTTTGAAGTGACCTTGACCCTGAACTATGAAAGATAACTCTTCAAAACTTCATAACATTGTAGTACACATGTTATACTTTCATACTAGGTCACCCGTGTTGTCCGTCTTGGCGTCCGGGCGTCCGGTAATCCGTAAAAAACTTTAACGTTGGATTTTTCTCGGAGACTATTAAGTCTATCAACACCCAATTTGGCATGATGGTGTATGATGACAAGGCGTACAAAAACGTACATGGTGACTTGACCTTGCTTCAAGGTCAAGGTCACAGGGGCCATAAATGTTGTCTAAAAAACAGTCATTTTTCACATTTTCCCAAGTTTCTCTGAAGTTTTTGAGATTGGATACCTGACCTATAAATGGTATATAGGGCAAAGTAACCCCTATCTTTTGATACCAGTTTGGTTGACCTTGCTTCAAGGTCAAGGTCACAGGAGCTCTTCAAAGTTGGATTGTATACATATTTTGAAGTGACCTTGAAGTAACTGTTTCAAACTTAATAATTATGTGGGGCACATGTTATACTTTCATCATGAGACACATTTGGTCACATATCATCAAGGTCAAGGTCACTTTGACCCTTATGAAATGTGACCAAAATGGGGTAGTGAACCACTAAAAGTGACCATATCTCATGGTAGACTGTGCCAATAAGCACCATTGTGCTTCCTATGTCTTGAATTAGCAGCTTTGTGTTGCGTGACCTTGGATGACCTTGACCTTGGGTCAAGGCCATATGTATTTTGGTAGGAAAAATGTGTAAAGCATTTCTTAGTGTATGATGTCATTGGTAGGTTTAGTTGTTTGACCTTGACCTTGAAGGTCATCTGAAGGTCAAGGTCATGTAAAGGTCAAGGTCAAGCATGTGAGTCGTATGGGCTTTGCCCTTCTTGTTTATTTTGGCCTACCACAGTTCTATGATCAAAACCAAACAAACTAGATGAGATGTTTTAGAATTAGCTTTGCAATTCAAAATTTGAGATTATCATCTGTGCATGCTATATTTTCCCTTGAAACATTGTTTGAATTTCAAAAAGCATCAAAGCAACAGAATAGATTATAAGCATCATTTGAGCATAAAAGTGAAACAAAACAACAGTTTTGGGGGGTTTGTTTGTTTATTTTAATTGTGGTCATTTTGTCAACTGTTTTCCAATTATAATGCAAAACATATTGCTTCATATCATGTAGCCAATGATTAAAACCAAATAAAGGAACTTGCGTGACTTTCTCATGTCTGAAAGAGACCAGGAGCACAGGCATGTTCTTGCCCTCGTCAGTTAATAGCAAAGAGGATTGACAAGACTTCTCATACAAGAATGCAATGTTAAACAAGAGTCAGCCCCCCCCAAAAAATAAAGAACAGAAGTCAAAATAAGAACAAGAAGAGAAAGTGCATTCTATCCTAGTGTTGAGCCCCAAACCATAAAGACAAAATGCTCCCCTTGGACAGGATCAACAGTGATGTTTGTCATCAGCCAGCTAAAACAGGGGGAACAAAGGGCACCCACCAGCCTTCCTTGTGGCTGGACACTTGTCCTGGCACCATCCATCATCCGATCAGGGCTAGGGAGTGATTTCATTCACCTCCTCCTACAGCTTTGTCTTTCCTCTTCTTCTTTCTCTTTTTTACCCTTCCACCCTCTCCTTTCTCAGGAACCCCACCTTCTTTCTCTTTTTTACCCTTCCACCCTCTCCTTTCTCAGGTTCCCACCTTCTTTCTTTCTCCTTTGAAACAATTTCCTTCTCTTATTCCTCCTAGCATTCTTGGACAAAGGCCTCCTGCTTCCCTCAGTTGGTTCTGTGCTGTCTGCAGCTTTTCTTCCATGCCCTAAACCCCACATGCCCTCAATGGATGCTGAAGGGGTACATGAGTTTGACTGGGTGGTCAGTCAGGCACAGAGGCAGAGCACACATCAGGTCTGAAGTTAAAACTGAAGCCCTGAGTTGATGTATCTGCAAGGCTTGGCACTGCATGGTCACCACTTTCTCCCACAACGCACTTTGGTCTTCATTCATGAAATGTGTCAACTCAGGAGTCCTGGATGTTGACAAGTCCTGAGAGTAAGACTCTCCACATGATTCATTCTTGTCTCTTTCTCCCAAACCCACCCTCCAGTTTTGAAGCAGAGCTGCTCCCTGATGTACAGGGCTTCCAGTCCCTGGGCAAGTCTGCTGGGGACTGTGTTGAGAGCAGTCTGGATGTGACCGACAGCCCTGCATACTGATCAGAGGGGGATGCTCTCTATCCACAGCGGCATCATGTGCTCTGACAACCATTGCATCTGGGTCAGGTTCCACCAAAAGCAGGGTCCTCTACACCCTGGGAGGTGACTGTGCAGGCTGCAGCCCCTCCTCGTCTCCGTGCAGGCAGTGTGCAAGAGAGAGATGATGTGGACAGGTCTTGAGCTCCATCCTGCAAAGGGAAAGAAAAATAGTCCTTCACTAAAACAGTTTTCATCAGCATCACTTGGGTTGGTTCTGACTCCTGCGGAG
Source organism: Theodoxus fluviatilis (assembly GCA_034096865.1). Lineage (NCBI taxonomy): Eukaryota > Metazoa > Mollusca > Gastropoda > Cycloneritida > Neritidae > Theodoxus > Theodoxus fluviatilis. Next base: position 67,090 of record JAWQFJ010002340.1, read on the forward strand.
TTGCTCAAAGTGCATGTCAATCAGGAGTCAACTGTAGCATTTGGTCAAGAGATGAGTTTTTAGATCTTGTCTAAATGCATCCTGTTTGGGGCACAAGAGGACTTTATCAAGTAGGGCATTTTCAGACAGGAGACCATCTTCCTTTCCACTTGCATCAGTGCCATTGCTATGATACAACATGTATAAAACGTATGCATAGAACATTATGGACATCCACTGCATCTGACTCCATCTCTGGGCATCTTGATGTTGTGCAAGTCTTCCTCTGCCTCACTTTAAGCAAAGTTTGCACAAAATCATTCAGTCATTCAGTATGCGAGGCCAACGTGACTGCTGCAGCTGAGCTAAGAGAGCTGGACGAAGCATCCCACAGCTGCTCACCACCATTTCCTGCCCTGGCTGTCGAAGAAGCTTCCATGTGCACATTTGGATAACATCAGCAAGATGGTCGAGGTGCTCATTTTGATGTATAAATAGCCAGTGCATCCACAGACCTGGCTACTTCGGGCATGACATCATCAAAGGTGTAAAATTCCAGAGAACTGCTTCTGATAAAATTTCCTTCATGTTTGTTTTTGATCCACATAATCTCACAGCGGGTCAGTCAGATAGTCAAGAGGATCATGCAACTGCTCAAAATGATCACATAAGATTATGATGCAAAGTTCAGATTTCTACGTCAAAAAGAGTGGGAGGGTGTGAAGGTAGATCTTCTAATATCATAAGTCTTGGACTACAAGGTGCACAGTTACATAAGATGCATCCTCAAGATTTGAAAAAATCCCAACAAGAAACTTCACGGAAGGTGCACTATAAATTAGTATGATATACATTGTAAGGCACAGTTGAGAAAATGAATGAATGAATAGATGGATGAATGAATGAAGTTTTGCATCCTATCGGCTTTTGTAGACTATGTAAGGCCAATGACCAAAAGCAATCACTAAGGCTAGTTCTAGTTAGAGAAGATCAAGTCGTCACAGTTCTGATAGTTATCCATTTTCTTAATTGCATAGGGAGACACAGCAGGTCTGTTCTTCCCCAACCTTCTAGGGATGACAACATGAAGAAAACTAAATAGAATTAGAAGTGAATGCAAAAGTGATAGAAACAGCTGATGTCATTTCAGTCCAACAGAGCACATACAGGACTGACAGCTTGTACTCTGAAGTACATAAAAATTAGAGACCCTCTCTCTCTCTCTCTCTCTCTCTCTCTCTCTCTCTCTCTCTCTCTCTCTCTCTCTCTCTCTCCCCTTCTCTCTCTCTCTCTCTCTCTCTCTCCCCTCTCCTCTCTCTCTCTCTCTCTCTCTCTCTCTCTCTCTCTCTCTCTCTCTCTCTCTCTCTCTCTCTCTCTCTCTCTCTCTCTCTCTCTCTCCCTTTCCCTCACATTGTCTTATGTTTTTGGTGCTCTCAGTTATTTCTCAAAGCTTTGAGAAGCTTCCTTCATGATCTCTTTGGTCAAGACTAGTTTGTAAAGTTGAATTGCTTTATAAACTTCCATTTAAATTCAACTGACATCAGCTGATGATGACAAAGAAAATGAAGATTCGAGACAAGAGTGACGAGTGAGAGGTTAAAAAGATATAGACAGAGGATAGTTAAGACATCTCTAAAGAAAGAAATGCCAGTTAGGGTGTTGAAGTACTGAATGCTGCTGGAATGAGGCATTATATTTCAATACATTCTCTTAGAATGTTTGTTTCAGTGGGTTGCAGATTGAGAGCTGATTTGATTAACTTTTGCTTCATTATGCTTCTGAATTAAGACTATGTGTGTGATGGAATGAAATGGAATTAATGCAGCTTACCAATTGGTAACATTACTGGCCATTTGTTTCTGAGTTTAACTGTACTAAATTTCATTTAATCTACTAAGGCAGCATCAAAGTTGGCATGCTTCAATGTAGGGGATTGAAATTCACAAGATTGATCACCTCCCCAGCATAAAAACATTGTTGATTTCTCATGGCATTTCCAATATCCAAGACCCGTCAGCATCTAACCCTTTCCTGTTCAGCAGTTCTAACTCGGCTGACCCACTATCTGTTCAGCAGTCCTAACTCGGCTGACCCACTATCTGTTCAGTAGGCCTAACTCGGCTGACCCACTATCTGTTCAGCAGGCCCAACTCGGCTGACCCACTATCTGTTCAGTAGGCCCAACTCGGCTGACCCACTATCTGTTCAGTAGGCCTCACTCGGCTGACCCACTATCTGTTCAGCAGGCCCAACTCGGCTGACCCACTATCTGTTCAGCAGGCCTAACTCGGCTGACCCACTATCTGTTCAGCAGGCCTAACTCGGCTGACCCACTATCTGTTCAGCAGGCCCAACTCGGCTGACCCACTATCTGTTCAGCAGGCCTAACTCGGCTGACCCACTATCTGTTCAGCAGGCCCAACTCGGCTGACCCACTATCTGTTCAGTAGGCCTCACTCGGCTGACCCACTATCTGTTCAGTAGGCCTCACTCGGCTGACCCACTATCTGTTCAGCAGGCCTAACTCGGCTGACCCACTATCTGTTCAGTAGGCCTAACTCGGCTGACCCACTATCTGTTCAGTAGGCCTAACTCGGCTGACCCACTATCTGTTCAGTAGGCCTAACTCGGCTGACCCACTATCTGTTCAGTAGGCCTAACTCCACCTTGGAAGGATGGGTCCATTTCACATGTGACTCCATCAACCCAGGGTCCAAGCATGTGAATGGCCAGCATGGGTCCATTTTAGAATTTCCATTTCAGATCATATTACCATTTGGACAGCTGCAGTGGAAACATGCATCTCTGAATTCTAGCAGCCTTTCATAGTTTCACTTCTGAACAGCAAAGGGTTAAGGCACAGGGACTGTCCTGACAGAAAAGAGGTGCAGCCTGTTGTCCGTGATTTACTCTATCATTTAGTGTCCCTCACTGTTTTCTAAGACTAACTGTATAGTACTCTCTCTCTCTCTCTCTCTCTCTCTCTCTCTCTCTCTCTCTCTCTCTCTCTCTCTTTCTCTCATTCCAATTTATTCACTAATGAGAAAGAGATGGTTTGGCAGACTAGTCAAAGTAGTTGCAGTGGTATAATAGCACAGTGTGATCATTACCTGCAACTTTAACCAAAACAAATAGGTGTTGCATACACACATGCCCACACACACATGCATACATACACACACATACCCACACACACATGCATACATACACACACACATGCATACATATACACACAAACACGAACACACACACACACGCACACACACACACGCGCACACACACACAGAGACACACAGACACATATACACAGACACAAACACACACACACACACACACACATGAGACATGCAAAAACACAAACACGTACACACACAAACCGACGCACAAGTCCTTAGGACCTCCGGTAAACAGCAAACGAACAATGATACTGAAAAATCTCACCTTTTCAAGTCGTTGGAGTCCTGCATCATAGTCAAACGTCACACCACCTGCACATCGCCTACATACGTAATACGCGGCAAGTGCTTCCCATCTCGCCCAATCTTCGTCTGAGAGTTCATCACAAGACTTGTGGATCCACAGCGTACAAACCTATAATGCACAACAGGGGAGGTATCACAAGACTTGTGCATCCACAGCGTACAAACCTATAATGCACAACAGGGGAGGTATCACAAGACTTGTGGATCCACAGCGTACAAACCTATAATGCACAACAGGGGAGGTATCACAAGACTTGTGCATCCACAGCGTACAAACCTATAATGCACAACAGGGGAGGTATCACAAGACTTGTGCATCCACAGCGTACAAACCTATAATGCACAACAGGGGAGGTATCACAAGACTTGTGGATCCACAGCGTACAAACCTATAATGCACAAAAGGGGAGGTATCACAAAGACGGCGAGAGAGAGAGAGAGAGAGAGAGAGAGAGAGAGAGAGAGAGAGAGAGAGAGAGAGAGAGAGAGAGAGAGAGAGAGAGAGAGAGAGAATGGAATGGAATGGAATTGATTTGAAGTTTACTTCGTAAAGGGTCATACCCTTTCTCTTAATTTGAAAACCTGGTGCATACAATGCACAAATTTCGCACGAATATATATATCTTTTTTACAAACGCCGCATGGATGGAAACTTTGAGGCAAGGCATTTCCTTCAGCTTGTTGCTCAGCTTTGACAATGAATTGTGAATGTGCCAGTGAAATGTGGCAAGGATGAGTTGATTATGATATGAGTTGTGTTCTTTCAATGCGTGTTTTCAAGTCTGAACCAATCTCAGTCCCTCTCTCTCTCTCTCTCTCTCTCTCTCTCTCTCTCTCTCTCTCTCTCTCTCTCTCTCTCTCTCTCTCTCTCTCTCTCTAGCTACTGTGTATTTTGTGTCTTAATTATCAGTGTTTTCATTTCTTTATGAGCAAGGAAAATTTGTAAGAAAGGTAGAAATGCCTAAAATTTCATCCTTGATAAATAAAGAATCAATCAATCTCTCCCCCCCCCCCCCCCCCCCCAAAAAAAAAAAGAGAGAAAAAAAGAAGAAAAGGTTCAGGTTGTTGTTCAGCTTTGAATGACTTGTGAATGTGCTGGTGAAATGTTGCAAAGAAAAAACAACAACACTTTGATGAGTTGTGTTCAAACAAAACACAGACACACACACACACACACACACACACACACACACACACACACACACACACACACACACACACCGCAGGGTTCCGCGGACAATAGCTACCTGTTTGTCTCGAAGGTCAGATCTATTCCATAAATCTTTTCCCCCCATCCTCTTCGTCTAGCTTTGGTCATCCTGTGCACAATCGGGCCTTGAGTGATTTTCTCTGATGGTATAAAGTAGTAGGACCGTTTGACTCCTCTTTATTTGTCTTTTTGTTGGTTGTTAAAACAATCTTTCGCGCAGCAAGAAGTCGGCATGGTTGAACGACTCCCGTAGGGACCACCCTGAATCACGAGCCGACACGAGCCGACACGAGCCGACACAAGTAGACAGCTTAAAATCAACTTTTATCATATCTTTTGGTGTTTTTTTCATTCTGATCATACTCTAATTATAAATTTACTTAATTATTAATATATAGAAAGAAATAGCGAGAATCTGCGAGAAGTACCATCATGCCATTTCATAGCCGACATCACTTCCCCCACTGTCTATTATATTGCATTTCAAAAAGTGATTTCGACCTGGCTGGATGTGCGTTATGTGCGTGTAATTCGTTGTCGTTGAAGGCGAGAGTTAAGGAAGTTCCAGCTCGCGTTTGTGTTTTGCTTGCGAAGTGTGCCTTAATTTTTGTTCGCGTGATCGTTTTCTGTGTTTGCTGGCGTTCGGTTTATCGGAACGTCGTTTAGCTTAAGATTACACTCGAATCAAGCGGACCGTTAAGGTGCATGGAGTACAGTACCGCCGAGCAAGACGTTTGTCACAAAACGCAGATACATTAACGCGGTCGGATCTTCGCATAACTCCCAGGGCGTGCGAAGTCAGGCGGAGTGGCGGGTGCGAGTTGCAGACGAAACTATCACAGTCACGTGACACGTACCGGCCAATCAGAAGAGGTGACGCCAGGAGTGCTTAGCGGTGTTTAGCCGCATGGATAAATTGTATAAAATCGTAAATAAGTAAGTAAATATAATTAGAGTATAATGGGAATGGAAAACCCCCCAAAAGATATGATAAAAGTTTGTTTTAAGCTGTCGGCTCGTGTCTGCTCGTGATTCAGAGTGGGCGTCCCGTAGCACAGCTTGTAGCGTGGAAAATAGTGTCCCGTTGAAAACAGTGTCCGGAAGTCATCGCAGAGTTATCTGCTCGGCTCTCTCTTAATGCGATTTACCGCTCCTGCACCTGTTCTTCGCATGGAATATATCCTGACAAACGACGCATTAGTTGCTTTACGAGTTTTTGTGTTTTTGGTGCATTTGTGTCGTTTAACACATACTGTAGCGCTCAAAAAAGTTTTTCCCCGTGAAAAGCAGTCTCCCCTGCCGGAAATAATATGGGAGTCACCTCCCTGTAGTCTATTTGTAGTCTGGTTTTATAAAACGCGACCGTTGACTGACTTGGCACGCCCGGGGAGTTATGCTAAGATCCGGCCGCGTTAATGTATCTGCGTTTTGTGACAACGTCTTGCTCGGCGGTACTGTACTCCATGCACCTTAACGGTCCGCGTGATTCGTGTGTAATCTTAAGCTAAACGACGTTCCGAATGTTTCCGACTTCGACCATTTCAGCAGCGCCAATAAACGTCGTTTAGCTTAAGATTACACCCGAATCACGCGGACCGTTAAGGTGCATGGAGTACAGTACCGCCGAGCAAGACGTTTGTCACAAAACGCAGATATATTAATGCGGCCGGATCTTAGCATAACTCCCCGGGCGTGCCAAGTCAGTCAGGCGGAGTGGCGGGTGCCGTCTCTTTTTAGAGTTGAATATTCAGCACGTCCCGAGCAGATAACTCTGCGATGACTTCCGGACACTGTTTTCAACGGGACACTATTTTCCACGCTACACAGCTTAGCAGACAGCGCTCGCCTCTTACCAACATGGCTGAAAGCACGTGGCTTCTACAAATAACTCCAGAAGTGAGGACAACGCGTCTTCAGCCAATATTAGAACACCACATATACGCACATGTCAGTCACCTTCTCTAATGATCTGAGGCAGTGTTAGAGTGTAGAGCAAATGTCACCGAAAGGTGTCTTGCGGCTTCGTCTACCGTGCACTAATGCGAAGACCTCAGTCCACGCTTCTCTATTAACTCCTTATCTTCTGATTCCTGTTCTCCGTGGTCTTATGCTGTCGCTGCGGCTCGCAGCAACGCATACGTACGCCTCCAAAGACGCCTCTACGGAAGTGTTTTACGGCACTTCCATCCTCCACCTCCTCCCATTCTTTTGTTCTTGCTGTCCTGACAGTGACCCACTGTTGTTCATATTCGCAATTTTCCGTTCACATGAGAGTCTGAACGATGATGTGACATTTCCACGTGAATCGTTGTCAATAAGATTCACTTTCCAATCGGTCACGCGAAATCTAAAATTAATGCTATCAAATGTGAATGCATCCCTTTTTTCATCTTTGACAAAAATGCCACTCTGCTTTCTTTGATACACATGTGAAAACCTGCCTCACACTAGACTATGGGCAACTGCATTCTATAGAGAGTAAAAAATTAACCTCCATGGTTGCATGAAAATGAGATGCACAAACTCTCTCATCTTAGAGCATGTGCAGGAGCATGTTATCAGAAAACACCATTCTGTGATCACCATTCCATATCTTTGATGAAATCACACCATTAAAAAGTTAAGGAGCAAAGCTAAGTTCATTGTGAGCAATCTTTTGCATTCATTTATAAAAGACAACACAAAGAAACAAGAATATGCATTCATTTGCTTGATGTATTAAGAGTTTGAAATTTGTGATAAGCATACATGCTCTCCTGAAGGCAAGTAACATACAATTGCATTGGAAATGCTCAAGCATTGAAGCAAGTGTGCAATTTCTATTAGGTGCATTGGAAATAGTTCGAACAGTTGTGATATTGGAGCAGTTTCTATTAGGTGCATTGGAAATACATTTCAAACAGTTCTGATATTGGAGTACTGATCACTGCAAATGCCATGAGAAGCCACAGGGAATATGCCAGACTCTCAACAACAACATGTGGAAGGATTCTCTCAACAAAGTAAGTCATCCATGCATGTTGGACTTTGTCAATTCAATTCCTTGTCATGCAAAAGGTGCAAACACAGCCAATATTACAAATAAATGAGTATTCAAGACAATCAGGCACTCCAAGTAATACACTCCAACACAAAAATTGTTAATACTGGAAATGTTGCCCACAAACTCCCCGTGCTGTGAAGATGAGACTGTCATGGTCAACATCTGTTGAAATCACCCTCATCCTATTTCCCCTGACAGGCATAATACTTCAAGCATCAGTTTCTCTAAACCATGCTTTGCATCACTCGTCACTCACAAAGGCACCACACATCAATGCTTTCACTTGAATCTGAGCATGGGAAGATGTTATGCTCTCTGTGCGACAATTCCCTACACACACGAAGATCACAACACATCCAAACCCTTTCAAGACTCACTGTTGTACAACACGGCCCCCATAGCAAATTCAATGAGGCTGGACTGCAAGTTAAGTAACCAGATGAGAGCCTGATTTCTGAGTAAGCCATCCAAGTGTTTTCGTCAAAAGATCATTTGTGTGATACATTATCGTTCATTTTAATATTTAACTGATTATGGTCATGGAATTTTCTACGAATTAGGAATAAGAATGCTGCCCTAGGAAATAACCGAAATGCCCACAAAATATCCACTCATGGCCTTTTCTTGTCTTTCCTTTACTGCCCACAATCAGCATCAGTGATCAGTGATTACTTTGGCACTGTAACTGTAAGGCGGGGTCGGTAAAGAACGAGCGAAACGAGCGAAGACGAGCGAAGACGAGCGAAGACGAGCGAAGGTTGGTAAAGAACGAGCGAAAGCGATCGAGGTCGCGAGGATCGGTTCTACAATAATTAATGGTCCTGATTGATGTTGATATTATTAAAAATGCCAAGTATGACATTTTATTTGTCGAAAAAAGGTCGACATTGAGCATTCACCTCCGCGCTGCACTTCCTGTTAGGCCCGTTAACTCACGTGGGTTGCATTCATCTCAACACGAGCGAAGGACAACAGCCCACTTCTGATTAGATCTACTTTTGTGGTTTATTTCATTCTTTGTGGTTTATTTCATTCCTTTGTGGTTTATTTCATTCTTTGTTTTTCTCCCCTTTGTATTTTTTCGTTTGCTTAGAATAGATTATCGTCTTTATAAAGTTCATTGTATGGTGTAGAATTTATGAATTGTCCACTTGTATAAAAAATATAGATTTTTGATATTCGTCTCATGCATGAGAGTAAATTTTATTTTGGTGGGGGTGGGGTGGGTTTTGGTGGGCGGGGTTGAGAGTATGGAGATCCTTTGTTTTATTGTGATCATAAATCTTAGTTAATATTTTGTGTAGACAAATATCTGTAATTGCATTTTTTGTATGCATTAATTTGAATTCAGGTAAATGACTTCTTAAATGAATGTAGTTTTATGTTGATAAAGTCTGTGCATAGTTTAACATTAGTCCCTTCTTTGTATGACTAAAAACTCAAGGTCTGATGACGGCAAGCACGCTTATATATGGCGGGTCAGCTGAGACCAAGTGACAACTTTGACAACTAATCTTCCCGCCACAGTGAGTGCAGCAACGCCGCGAGAGGGGAGAGAAGTGTTCACAGGCTAGACTCTCTCACTCTCACAAGTGTAAGACAGTCATTCCTTGCTCAAATTCTGCCAACATGGCCACACCAAAAAAAAGGATCAACCTCTCTGTATGATAAGTTGAAAATGCTTGACAGAATAAAGTCCGGAGAACCAAGACAAAAACTTGTTGCAGAGATGGGGATTTCGATGAGAACACTCGAGAGGATCATAGCAAATGAAGCGGAAATTCGTGACACCGCTGCCACCATCCCAGACAAGTCGCGAAAACGAAAACGAACCGGCAAAAACGAGGACGTTGAGTTGGCCCTTGGCTCGTGGTTATCGGCAGTTAGAAACTTGATGATGTTAGCGTTGCAGTTCAGAAAGCAGCACTCGCTTCAATGGTGCAGCCAGACATCACCCGCTTCTTTCACTCTCACTCTCAGCCCACCTGTTCCACCTCACGTTAATCTAGAATTTTGGTTTCCCATCATTTTTCTTTCTTTGTCCTGTTAGTTTTGTCTCTGATTGACCTGTTATTTTCAGTCTTTTGTCATTCATGTTGTTGTTTTGTCACAAGATGAGAGTGATACACGTATACATAATTGTACACGCATGATTGTGTGATTGAGTTATGACGGAGTTGCTTCCCTTGACCCTGACACACACCCCCCCCCCCCCAACTTCACGGGTCAAACGGCGGGACAAACACCCGTCTTATATCCGGACTCCACTCACACTGTAGTAGGGCCTAGCTGAGGACGACGGGGGAAAATGAACTTTTCTTCTCTTTTTTTGCATATTTGAGGGTGAAAAAGTAAAAAATGTTTAATTTCCTTATGCCTGCTCGTATTTTGGGGCTTCGCTCGTCTTCGCTCGTCTTCGCTCGTTCTTTACCCAGGCCCCTGTAAGGGGTGTTGCGCTTGTTCCAAGATAGCTGAAGTCATAGTTCGTTAATCACATTAATGTCCTTGACACAGTCCGTTCGCTACAATAGGTGGGGGAATAGGGCGGAGGGGGCAGAGACTGAGAGAGCGTCACAGTGGCTGTCTAGTGGGAGGCACGCGACACATGGAAGTAAATGTTACCAAGTAAAATCCTCTGTCTAAACATTAGAAGCATGTTCCTACCTCAAATTCGTCCGGGTACATGCGAAAATGTCCTTGAACTGCCAGTCTGTGTACCGAGGCACAACGGTCTCCACATGACATAGTTCTCCACATGGGCGTCAGGGTTGTTTCGTTGGCGAGTCCTCTCCCATTGCTCAAGATATATCTGCTGCCTACATAACCTTCGTTTGACAGGAAAGCAGCTGCAAAAACGTCGCTGTCGTCTGTCATTTCCATCAAAATGATCTTTGTCAAAGTTTCTCGCATTCTGGCCGCCATCTTGCTCTCTCCACTTCCGACTACGAGATATCTCAGTGGTGACGTCGCATGATTTGCACGAGAAACACGAGCACAGTGACTCGGGCGTTGCTTTTGGCGGGTACTGTTTTTTACCGCAAAGCCCCGCAAAGCCCCGCAAGGCCCCGCAAAGCCCCGCAAGGCCCCGCAAAGCCCCGCAAAGCCCCGCAAAGCCCCGCAAAGCCCCGCAAAGCCCCGCAAAGCCCCCCCCCCCCCTTTTTTTTAGTTGCATTAGTGAGGGGTGGTCAGTCCGTTCGACAAGGCCCCTTTGTTTTTGTTCTCCTAGTCTCGTAGAGAGTGTGAGAAAGTTGGTTGGGGGGGGGAGGGAGATGGTGTATGTATGTGTGTGTGTGTGTATGTCACGTTTCTCGATTGAAATGTGTGGCTGCTGTTTATTGCTAGGTTTTATATTAGAAGTGTCGATGCCTCTCATCCGAATTTTGTTCAGTACAACGCTAAGACTGATGTCAAATTCATCCGTCCGTCTTTATTAAAATAACACCGTAAAAATAGAAAAATGAACAAAATGAAACCATAAGAAACTCAAGTGAAGAATTCAAGATCACAAGCAAAAAAATGTTCCAGCAGTAATATCACAATGTAGACACTGAATAAAAGACTATAAACAAGTTACAAACCAGTTATTCACAGGGATAAACAGGGGCAAAGTTGTCCAACAGAAACTTGTTGTAGAGGCAGGTGAGGTGAGCGCTAAACCAATAATGGCGCATTTATACACAGCTATAAACAAACTAACTGAGTAATAATCAGAAAATAGTTCCATCAAAGGTAAGGCATCCACTTTACAAAAATGATGCAAAAGGGAATCGACAACACTGTGATCTCCCTCTAAAGTCACACAAATTTCACAAAGGTTAACTGCCCAAAACGGCAATTACGCTCGTGCTAAAAAGAGATGCAAAATCCTGGTGGAAACTACCTCTGTATAAAAATTAACTGCCCTAACGGTAGTTACAAGAACACTGACGAATCCATTGGCAATTTACCCCCAATAACTTCCAGAGACTCTCTGTGCACGTCAAAGTCAAAGTCAAGGTGATTTTATTGTCATATAAGCTTCACAAGCCCTTTTAACAAGGGGGGAGCACAAAACATGAATTAAGTAGCACGTTTCCAAAACACACACACATACACATATGCGCGCACGCACACGCACACACACACACACACACACACACACACACACACACACACCCGCCCGCACATTCGCTCCTTGTCATGCATTCAATCTTGTAAATTGCATTGCTTCATGTATTAAATAAACAAAGGTAAACTAGGCGGGTCATCGAATTTACAAAACAATATTATCATTGGTCTAGTTCTAATTTCATTTTTTGAATGCTTATTGCTTCCGCCATCTGGCCAGTTCAATTATAATATCATCTGAATTACAAGAGAGTAAACTTGCAACTGTCGTTAGATCTACGGGCCCGATCAAACAGCTCAAACAGTTACATTTCTGTCGACAACGTCTATATTCAGGGCAGTGAAAGAGAAAATGAACCTCATTTTCAAAGAAATTTTTGCAAGCTGGACATTTGAAAGCATCGGCCTCGTCTCCTAATGTTAAGTCTTCTGTTTGCTCCGGCATAAACCAGAATTTCACTTTTTGTTTGTCCACATACAATGCCAAATCCATTTTTCCATCATCTGTGGACGTAGTATGCGTTATATTTTCTCCATTTAAATTATGTATCCATCATGATCATGAGAGAAACACGCTGACTAAATGGCGATTACAATAAATCATGTTACAAACAAGGGCAAACTTGCAATCCACAAGGCAATCAGACAGGGAATATGACGTTGAAATCACAATGAGCGAGTTTTCGCGTCAACTAAAGTGACTCGAGTCGAACCGGAGGTCGCAAAAACTCGGTACGGTACGACCGGAGTGACGTCACCGGTTAACCAAAGTTCAACCTTGGCAACAGCGTACGTTCACTCCAGTTCCAAGATGGCTGCCATGGCGAAGTGAGAAACTTCTGCAAATGTTTTTTCACAAAGTTACGGATTGTGAGAACACAATTGTTGTAAATCACTTAACCTTTCAAAAATTAAGGATACTGGGTTGGATACTGTCTTGGTTTTAATGCATTTTATTTTAGCAGTGATGTTTATTTTGGGAAGAAATGAGGTCAACAGGAGTTTGGGTGCGATTTCTGACTGTCAGCAGGGCAGGGATAAAAACCACGCTCCCCCCCCCCCCCTGCCCCCCTCCCCAATCGGCCTAAATACATCCCAGCACAGCTTGCTTCTAATTTCATTCAAATTTCAGCCCCAAAACTCAACAGATTGCACAGATTCGTCAATTAATTCTTCACAACAGTAAAATTCGCAACACATCAGCCAAGGCTGTCGCCATCTTGTTGCCTGGGTTGCGACTGGACACAACTGAACAGCGTTTCCGCGAAGAAAGTAACCAGACATGCGCAGTGACCCTACCGTAGCTAACCCAGCAGGTTCCTCGCGAAAACTCGCTCAATACATGTCAATCTACTTCACGCGAGATCTCTTGGGAGTTCCCGGTTGTGTTTTGTCAGCGCGAGGTCTCTTTCGTTGTCCCGGTTTCTTTCCGCCTTGCTTGGGTTCTCGTGATGCCTTTGCACTGTGTGTTGAACGCACTATGTCAACATCAGTGACTGTGGCAAGGAATTTCATGAAGTGAAGCCTACGCTGCTTTGCTGTTTTCGCGTAGTACACATCCCTGGGAATATTGAACCCGAGGAACTCTGGCTTGACAGAACAAAGTTCCCGATCCCGACAAAGGCGCGACGGGTTTCGCGATACTGCGCTTCAACCACAGTGAACAGCTGCTGAATAACGTCGGCAAGCTTCAACGTTTTCCAGCCGGTTGCTTGTTTGAGGACGTGATTGAAACTCTCACAGTTGTTGTTGGTCCACAAGGCACTGTCAACCTGTAGACCGGGACGCTGTAATGCTTTGGCATTTTCTGCCATCAAGGGAGCCAGTCTCCTGAAATGCCTGGTTATGTGCGCGTTGTCGCAGTTGTCTGCAATGTGCAGCAGCATATCCAAAATCAATGCATCGTCTTTCTCTGTCGCCAAAACTCCGCCCTTTCCAAAGATATCAGCAACAATTTTCTCCCTCTCCCTCTTTGGGAGGCCCACCTTGTCAGCCAAGAAGGCGTTCAAGTTTTGTTTCGCATGACGTGTGCATGTCATCCTACAGGCTCCTGGAAACGCTCGTCCCATGGCCTCTCGCAACGCCTTTTCTTCGTCAGACCCCAGTGTCGGGAGAATGTTTGGCAGGAGTCGACCAGCAATGTGCTGGAAGAACACCTGGAATGTCTCTGTGTCGCTGTTGCCATGCAGGTCAACAAAAAGAGGATGGTCATTGGTATCTCTTCGCTTCAATGCGAGATTCTTAAAAAGAACAACAGTTGCATGTAGTGGTCCCAGATTGAAAGTTTTGTCCACTCCCATGAATGTACTCTGACCTGATGGTGGGGGGAAACATATGCGTTTGATAGCGAGGAGTTGTTCTTCAGTGTACAGTATGAAGCAGGATGCCTTTTTCTGTTGTTTCACAATTTGCTTGATAAAAGGCATACTATGCTGCATCTGCTCTACCAGGTCAACCTGATCTGCGAAATTGCTGGCATTGGTATTTACTGGCCTACCAGCTGCCTTCATGCGCGCCTTGGCATTATAAACCTGCCTGACGTTTCTTGGCCCCTCCAGAGATTCATCCAGGTTATAAACCTCGGCCGGACGACGCGTCATCAGTGACTGCTTCATTTTCTCCATGGTTTCTGGTAACAACCGGATGTAATTTCCGGGGTTGCCAGTGGTGGTTCGCCCGTGAGGTTTGGGGGGTAGACAGGTACCCCTGTATTAGTACAGGGCGGTTTCCGGTGCATCACGGTATTCAAACCTCGACACCCGCTTCTCGTATGTAGGGTCAGCTGAGTGCAGCGTAATGATATCATCAGGCAGGGGGTCGAGCGGTTCGAATAATTTGACTTTGTTTTTCTTATTTGACGACAAAATTGATCCTTTTTTGTAAACTTTGAACTGTTGGCCCTCTCGTACAAGGTATGTTTTGGTGGATGAGCCTGTACTCCCCCATGCTCCCCTGTCATCTGGAAACTGAGAAATTTTCCCCTGGGCCAACCTCTCCAGGTTCTTCATGTTTTTCACAAGAAAAAATGCATTGTCCTTCTTACCTACCTAAACGGCATCCAGTGGTTGACTGTCTGGCTTACTGATGATGTCGTACAGCTCAACGGTGTCTAAAAACTTCCCATTTGGTAAAGAATCACCCCCCAAGGCAATGTGGTCCAGATCTTTGTCACTGTCATCATCACCAAAATCATCCTCCTCCTCATTATCATGACCCCTACCAACATCACCATCATCGTCATCATTATCACTACCACCACCAATACCATCATTCTCCTCACGGGCATCATCATCGTCAGCAGCAGCGCAGTCATCACAATCATCACCACCACTACAAAAATCACCATCAACATCATCACCATTTCCATCATCATTCTCCACCGGTGCATTCTCCTCACCAGCATCATCAGCAGCAGCAGCCATAGCGCCGTCATCATCATCATCATCACCCCTACCAATATCACCATCGACATCACTGCTGATTTCCTCTGCTGGGGACAGAGATTTGCTGCACAGGAAGGCAAAGTGGTTCGTACGTGTGTGTGTGTGTGTGTGTGTGTGTGTGTGTGTGTGTGTGTGTATGTGTGTGTGAGAGAGAGTGAGTGAAGTCGAGTCAATTCAAACATTACATTTTCAGATGGAACATAAAATTTATAAGCATTGAACGTCTTTTTTTTAAAACATCAAACCATTTTTTTTAATGAAGATTTGTTATGGAAAGGTAGATCAACTTACCTGTGCACCCATCGCTCACACACATCGCAGCCGATTGAGCTTGGACCTGTTGTGTCGCAACAAGCCACCTTACACTGCACGCATGGGTGTCGGGGTCGTTGGCCTTTGTGCATGACGTACAGTAAGCAGCACCAACTCACCAACACACTCACCAACACACTCACCAACACACCTGCAATGTTCACAATGATCTAAAAAATGCGCAAATTATAGTTTTACGTTTATAACATTTACGAAATGACATAAACCAGGGGGAGGGGGGGTGGGTTCCAAACTTTTTTAAGAACGGGTTTTTTGGGGTTTTTTGTGCTCAACCCAAACGTGGTAGCGGGGGGTGGGGGGTGGTTGTGGGACAGGAAGGACTTGCCTCTAGGAGCTTTTACAGCTCAACCCAAACGTGATAGCGGTGTGTGTGTGTGTGTGTGTGTGTGTGTGTGTGTGTGTGTGTGTGTGTGTGTGTGTGAAGAACAAGCCTGTATGAACCCTCGGAGCTCAACCGAAACGTGATAGCGGGGGGGGGGGGGGGGGGGGGGGGGGGGGGAGGGGGGAGCAGGAAGGCTTATAGCCTCTAGGAGCTTTTACAGCTCAACCCAAACGTGACGGCGGGGGGGAGAGGGGGGGGGGGGGGGGGGGGGGGGAGAACGAGCCTATAGGAACGCTCGGTGCTCAACCGCAACGTGATAATTTGACAAACATTCTATCAATATACAGACTGACTAACAAACTCGCAGTTCGTATACACGTATTACATATTAGGTATATTTGTTATTTATGATATGATTCGTCAAAAAAATGTGACATATATCGTGTGTTATATCTCTGTAACCCAAGTTACGTATGTTGCATTTTTGTCATCAGTATGTCAACTATAAGATAGCCTATGTTATCTCTCTCTGACAAACAAAAGTCACCTCTGTTACTGTTAATATTGTTATCATTTGTGTTCATTATTAATATTTCATGAATTTACAAACTGACAAGCACAAGTCCAGTCAGGAAAAACTAATGCATAAAGAAAAGCAAAATATACACTCACCAGGAATCCACGGAACACCAAGCACCAAACACCAAACAGGGAATGAGTATAAAAAACCTAAGAATGCAATTGTTGAACTTCTAGGGAGCATGC